>JAWQFJ010029863.1:22500-26769 GCA_034096865.1 Theodoxus fluviatilis | reverse complement strand
TCACATGACACAGAGTCGTCATCTCAGGCTGCACGGTTCCTCGTTACTGTTCTTGGGCTCCACGTCGAGGTGCGACTGAGATCAATGACGATGACAATGACGATGACAATCGCAACAGGACCAGACGCCTTCTCCCAGCGCCTAGCGTGGCCACGAAATGACGGGAAGCGGACGCACGAACAAACAGGATTGTCAGTAGTACAGCAACCTAGGCAAGGGGCATTGTCAGTAGTACAGCAACCTAGGCAAGGGGCATTGTCAGTAGTACAGCAACCTAGGCAAGGGGCATTCCCATTGCCAGTAGTACAGCAACCTAGGCAAGGCAAGCATTGTCTAGTAGTTACAGCAACCTAGGCAAGGAGCATTGTCAGTAGTACAGCAACCTAGGCAAGGAGCATTGTCAGTAGTACAGCAACCTAGGCAAGGAGCATTGTCAGTAGTACAGCAACCTAGGCAAGGAGCATTGTCAGTAGTACAGCAACCTAGGCAAGGAGCATGGTCAGTAGATTGTCAGAGTACAGCAACCTAGGCCAAGGAGCATTGTCAGTAGTACAGCAACCTAGGCAAGGAGCATTGTCAGTAGTACAGCAACCTAGGCAAGGAGCATTGTCAGTAGTACAGCAACCTAGGCAAGGAGCATTGTCAGTAGTACAGCAACCTAGGCAAGGAGCATTGTCAGTAGTACAGCAACCTAGGCAAGGAGCATTGTCAGTAGTACAGCAATCTAGGCAAGGAGCATTGTCAGTAGTACAGCAACCTAGGCAAGGAGCATTGTCAGTAGTACAGCAACCTAGGCAAGGGGCATTGTCAGTAGTACAGCAACCTAGGCAAGGAGCATTGTCAGTAGTACAGCAACCTAGGCAAGGAGCATTGTCAGTAGTACAGCAACCTAGGCAAGGAGCATTGTCAGTAGTACAGCAACCTAGGCAAGGAGCATTGTCAGTAGTACAGCAACCTAGGCAAGGAGCATTGTCAGTAGTACAGCAACCTAGGCAAGGAGCATTGTCAGTAGTACAGCAACCTAGGCAAGGAGCATTGTCAGTAGTACAGCAACCTAGGCAAGGAGCATTGTCAGTAGTACAGCAACCTAGGCCAGGCATGAACGACGCCAACAGTGATTCCACTCTACTGCAACATCAGCAGGAGGAGGAGCAGACGGAGGAGGAAGAGGAGAAGCATGATATTCACTGAAAGCGATCGGTAGGGGAAACGAAGCATCAGGGGTACATGTCAGCTGTGGCATGGAGTTAGCAGCACATCAAAGCAACATCGTCAGCAAACCATGGGGAGCATGGAGCACAGCAAAGCAGCAACAACAACAGACCAGCAACAACATCCATTTACAAAAAAGTGTAATACACTATTATATCATGTACGGAAACAGCCAAGGGGAATCAATACGCCTTGCAAAATACATTTGCTCGAGAATTGATCTCACGATAGGGATCAATGAAGCGAGTGAGTGAAGACGATGAGGACGAGTAAATATGGAGAGGGCCGTCAGTTAACGGTGACAAATCCGACAGCCTGAGGATCAGAAATACCATGGAACGGCGAATACTGGGATGTTAATGCTGACAGCATTGTTGATAAAGAAGGAAACAGGGAACGCAGAGCAAGCTATTTCAAACGCAATAGGCATGGATAAAATCTACAGAAAAAGAAATAGATTTTCAAATTAATCTACACTGGATACAGTTCAGAGAAAATTAGTTTTCGAAAATTTTATTGATAAACAGTGATATAAGTAATCGGCAATAGTACCGAACGTTTTTCCACCACTACAAAACAAAGGAAAACGGTCAAAAATCCGAGCGGGAAAATTTCCCTTACTAGTGTTCTGTCGTTAGCACGGACCGCTGGTGCAAAGCGATGAACTGCAGAGGAAAGTCCAAGCGAGACTGCCCGTGCCGACGTAAGACAAGCGAGTAATCCGTACTGGGCACCTAAGGCAACTGCAGGCGATGCTGGACAGGAACTGTCAAAGACGCCAAGTGGAGTGTCGTCCAGACCAGATCAGCTGATTGCTCGTGTGGCTTTGTGAAAGGAACCTGTGGCTGGAGGTCGCCACGAAATCTTTACCCACACGACGCCAAACCCTCGAGCTGCATAGCGATACTTCGTGGGAACATATCCTGTCGCAATGCCCTGGCAGACCGACACAGGGTAGGACGTCCGAAAATGAACGTAATCCTCAGCGACGGCTGTTCAAATGAAGGCAAAGGTGATCCACGCTTGATCTTGCATCGCCAAACCTCACCTGCACCTCGGCTCCCGCGTGACGCGACCCGCTGCGGACGGTCGTCCCGTCAGGTGTGGCGCGCCACGCTTCTCCACTTCTCTCACAGCGCGCGGCCAAAGCCTCCGTGTCATTCCAGAGGAGGGCCAGACAAACCCACAAGTTGCGACAAATCCCTTAGCTAAGCCCAGGCAGCGCTTCACATGCAGACCCCGCCTGCAGGCAGCATAGGCAGCAGACTCGGACAACAAAAGTTGCCGCCTGCTCCACACGTTCGTTGGTGCATGCTGCAGAGGCGTCCGAGGCGGGTCAACATATAGATCTCTTCTCGCCAAACAGCGGGGAATGTCCACACTGCCCGCAGCACTGTCGATCCGGCCCGGCCAGCGCTGCAGCACGGGAACAAACCGAGAAATGCCAACAGCACGAGGATTGATCTGGGGAAAAGAATCCGTGCAATTTTCTTGTCCCACGCTGAAGAGATGATGGCGACAGCGAGCACACGGAACTGGCCCGGAGGCGGAATGGCCGAGCTCTGGGAACGGGACCATCGCGTCAACAGCAGGCCTGGGTGGCGCCTTTCCTTCCCATACACAGTCACCTGCACATCAAACCACCTGCCTGCCGCAGGCCTTGAAATTAGTTGCTTTGCAGCTTATCTGCAAGAACGGATCGACTAAAATTGAAGCTCTTCTAAATTCCTGTCGGCGCGAAGGTTGCAGTGAGAAAGAAGCGACCTCCACCGTATTTTGGCCAGTTAAGCAGCTCATTGAAAACGTGGTCCAACCCTCTTCTTCTTTGTTTCCTGAGGTGTCTTTCCTTTCCGCCTTCCTTCCTTCCAGCCTCAACCCCGACCACCATTCTCAGGCAAGGCCACGCCTTGACCCCCTCTCCATCAGCGTTCCCGTGGCAATACTCCCTATAGTGAGCTTGACCCCCTCTCCATCAGCGTTCCCGTGGCAATACTCCCTATAGTGAGCTTGACCCCCTCTCCATCAGCGTTCCCGTGGCAATACTCCCTATAGTGAGCTTGACCCCCTCTCCATCAGCGTTCCCGTGGCAATACTCCCTATAGTGAGCAACGTCGATCTAAACTGTCTACAGCGCTGTACATAACTGTAGGCCACTCACCTCACCCGTGCTGCCTGTTGATAACACTGGCATTCCTCATTAACTTGGATATCAGTGCAGTGCCCTTTGAAGCACACAGTTATAAAAGCGACACGAATTTGATAATTGACTTTGGTTCACCAGTAAATGCCAGGATGACTTCTGCACCGTGAATAATAACGTTTGTGCAGTAAAACAAAACATGACTGGTTGACTGACTTAGCAACTGATTGATGATTGACCGACTGATTGATGTATCGATTGATTGACTAAATAATTATGAGAGAGAGAGAGAGAAAGAGAGAGAGAGAGAGAGAGAGAGAGAGAGAGGGAGAATTTATATATATATATATATATATATATATATATATATATATATATATATATATATATATATATATAAAATTCCATTCTCCCTCATCGAGCCCTTGATAAAACAAGAAAACAAACAAATCCAATCCCATCCCCCACCCCAACCCACCCACCCATCCTCTATCCCACACAAAATTCACACAATAACACAGGTTACAATAAATTCATGGTAACGAAATACCACGCTGAAAATAGCCACACAGTGAATTTAGAATAAGATGAAAGTATCTAGGATGACTGCATAAGAAAAGTATGTAGTTTCAATTTACATTTCTCTAAAGATTTCGCAATTTTTAGAGATTTGGATAGTGTGTTCCACGTAGTAGCCCCTGAATAAGATAGGCTATGTTTAAACAAATCAATCCCAGGTTGTGGTATTATAAAGTTATGTACACGAATATTTGAATGTTGGAATAAGTTTATCAAGTAATCGGGCACATCACAATCATTATTCTTTTCATTAAGACACATTTATTGAATTGTAAATGCTTATGAAAAGGCAATATGTTAAGTTCTTTCATTTTGTCATTTGTAGATAGTGAACTATT
>JAWQFJ010029863.1:0-20000 GCA_034096865.1 Theodoxus fluviatilis | reverse complement strand
CGAAATTACAAGGCTCACAGGCATCTTGGATACTTTATTCCCATGTTCTCTTGTCTTGTAAGATTGCGAAATTTCACAAGAAAGAAGAAAAAAAAATTCAGCCGTCTCGTATAACAGCGATAGCTAGATACAGTTTTGCCGTGCAATATTGTGCAAACACCTAATGAAGATGGCATTCTAGTCCAGGCAGGCGATGACAGAGACATCTACATCTCCCATTTTGACGTGGTCGTGAGCTAATTTGTGACCAAAGACGGGCGTTCTCTACGCGAGAGGTCAGCAAGTTCAGGAAACAGTTTTCCAGAACGGAACGAACCCCAAGAGTCCCCAGGAGCGTGGCGTTGGCTTCAGGCCTGCCTGGCGTGCTGTGGAATGGACCCGCCACAGGGCAAGTTCTTCGCAGGGCTCCTGCAGACGACAAGGCTTTGCTCACACCACGAAGGAACTGTGCCAAGCGTGCGAGCCCGGCCTTTCTGTCTGCCTGCGTGTCTGTTGTCTGTCAAAGGGCCTTCGTACCTGCCTACTTGTCTGTCTGCACGCATGCATTCCGTGCGGACAAACGTGATGCCTGGGTGCAGAGCCTGGGGACTCGGTGCGGTCTGCCTCTGACCAAGGGTCACAGGGAGCAGATCCCAGGGACACGTCGTCCTCGACATCAAGCATGACGTCATCCACGAAAGACTGACAGAATCAAACCACTCGGGGAACCGAGGGTGACTGGGTCCGCATTGCCGTGAATCTTGCACAAGAATCAGACCAATATGACATGATGCAGGCCGGATGATCCCCGGCTGCCATTTTGCCTGCCCTGAGTGCTCCCCGGCTGATAGTACCCCCAACGCCCTGGCGCCAGGGATTGTGGCCGACTATGGAGGCACCCAGCGGCTTTGCATAATGACCCGTGCCTTCACGCAACACATTCGTGCAAAGAAGCTGCACCTGCGATTCATCAGAGGTCAAGATGACAAAACGCAAGGAAACAAGATCAGCTTCCTATATTTATGATTGTTATTTGCGTGCATGAATGCATAAGTGACATGACACCTTCATTGTCATAGGCTATCTTTTCCTCGCGTTGCTGGCGCACAGTCCGATTCACGATAGATGTTATGCTTACAAACCTACACAATGCTTAACACCGAATCAGTTCAACGCGCTGCAGCCGCAGTGGAAGCCTCTGGCCCCAGCAGCCCTATCTCGTGGCCCTTCCCTCCATTTCCTCCCCGTTTCCCCCTAACACATGGATGCTCACACTGCAGCACGAAGAAGCGAGAAAGAGATGAGTCACGTCAATTATCGCCCAGAGGACAAGCAGCGAGCCCTTTCTTCTCCAGCAGGCCACAGGGCCCCTGAGTAGCTCGCCATTATCCCATCTTATCACAACGTCTCCCCTCTTTGCTGTCTCCTGTCGTTATTCCGCACTTCTCCGCCCCTTCACCCCGAACCTCAGCCTCTCTCTGCTGCACGTATCTATTATCTGCTTGCTGCACTGCTTTCTTCTCCGTCCCTCTTCCCCTGAGCTATTGCCTCCTGTCTTGTTCCCAGTCATAGTGGCATTAGTCCCCTCCTCCCACCCCCCTCCCCTCCGAATGTCTGCATCTACAATGACACTTTCTATGTGTTCTTCAACTGCTGCCCAGATCGCATGGTTGCAGTGTTAAAATAATGCAAGTTCAACCACCTCGCTCTTCTTTCAGTCATTTCGTATATGTTTTCGTAGGTGTCCCCCACAGTAAACGGGTGAGTAATTAAATCGCTTGCCACTCACGAGGAGGAGCGTGAGAACACGCTTGGCGAGGTTCACAGTTTCCTTCAGCACACAATCGATGCCGATGACGTAGTGCAAAAAGGAACACGCAAAGCTTTGTTATTTCAGAATCGTGTTAAAGACCAATTACAAGAGGTTCACTCTCCCGTGTCTAATGACATCTCATGCCTACCAGTCACCATGCGCCATCCAGGCTGGCCACTGACAGTGCCTGCCTGTGCCTCATCGAAAGGACGCGAATTCGGCTGTCAAAAGCAGGCGGTGACTTTGCTCCGGGGAGTGGAAACCTCAGAAGAGAAGCAAAATCCGTGCATACCTGGCCTACATCTAGCCTGGGCATGCTGTAATGGGAGGTTGTCGGGGCTGGCAGGAACACAAATCACATCTGTCAACGGGGACTTTTTCTTGATGCTCTCCGACTAGCCACATAAAAGATCGGGACCACAGACAATTTTCCGGCGACAAAATGCACTAATATCGCTCATATGTCTTCTTAAGGAGGGCAGGTCATGCTAAATAACCTTTGCACAATCCCTCTCGATCCCGTTTATGTTTCCCACCACACACAAAAAACCTCCATCTTCCATTTTCCTGGTGTTTGCTAAACCCTAGTTCAGCACACTTGAGACGTAGAGTAAACTATGTAACCGCGCAAGAATGTCATGGGCATCTCGCATGTACACTCTACGCATTTTCAGTGAATCCAGTAAAGCCAGGGGCAGTAAGGCTGGGAAAAACAAGTGGACTGAAAGAAAGATCTCAATTCTTTTTTCTAAAATGAATTAATGATACTGCGCATTAACCAATTCCACTGTTTTTATACATATGTCCGACAAAAACAAGATTCATCATCCTGGAGGGAGGGGATGGGTGGTTATTTCCGAGCCCATGTGTGTCAGAGTCAGGGCAAGTCAGATGAAACAGGCTGGGGAGGGGGTATGTGTGTGTGTTCACTGCCCGTGTGCCATCAAAGGAAGTGGTGGCAATGATGAAGCTGTTGACTGCTGCACGACTTCCCGGGGCTTGTCACAAGGAGGACTCGATCCGGACCCCACAGTCCAGGCTCTGTCCTGTGTAGCACTCCAGCCACTCTCTCCACGGGCACGCTCGTCCTTGCGCTTTGAACCCCTCCCTCTCCCACTCGTCAGGTATGCGCATGAGATCGTGTCTGAGTGCGCCAACAACGGTCTTCCCTCTCAGTCTTGACGGCTTTACTGACAGGTGAAAGTTTGTCGCTGTAAGAAATGTACATGTATATCCTCGTATAAAATTTAAAGCAACCAACAGACACACACGCACGATCTCAAACGCACTTCCACAGTGGGTGTGACAAATGTATATCCTCGTATAAAAACAAAACTCAAGCTCATGCGCATCTCTCTCTCTCTCTCTCTCTCTCTCTCTCTCTTTCTCTCTCTCTTTCTCTTTCTCTCTCTCTTTCTCTCTCTCTCTCTCTCTCTTTCTCTCTCTCTCTTTCTTTCTCTCTCTCTCTCTCTCTCACACACACACACACACACACACACACACACATGAACACACACACACGCGCGCGCGCGCGCGCACAACACACAGAGTCTCTCTCTCTCTCTCTCTCTCTCTCTCTCTCTCTCTCTCACACACACACACACACACACACACACACACACACACACACACACACTCACACACACACACACACACACACACACACACACACACACACACAAACACACACACTCACACACACACAAACACACACACTCACACACACACACACACACACACACACACTCACACACACACACACACACACACACACACAGTTGCAGTCACAGGCATACTGTCAGTGGTGCCATCACAAGCAATTCTTGTACATGGGAAGAGAAATGCTGCTTCCACCGGGCTCCAACTATGGCTGCGTGATGGGAGTGGAGAGCAGGCTGGAGGTGGTCAGAGAGGCGGATGACTGTCGCCGTTCAGGGTGTCTGGCAGGCTTGTGTGAGGCCGCGTGCTCTTCATGCTCCACCTCCTCATAAGAAGCTCGTGACTGCTGCGAGAGCCGCCAACAATGCGTCGCGCCCTGATAACCGGCGGTTTGCTGTCCGAGCGTGAGCCATGCCTGCACAAGGACATTCTAGTAAACTAGAGATTTCGCCTACCGGCGGAGTATCTACTGAATCGGGTTTACAGAATGGCACAAGGATAGCCTTACGTCTTTGTGTTGCGGTAGCAGTGCAGTCACGAGTGTCATAGAAAACATGCTTACTGGAGCGTTGATCTGGCGCCAGCAAAAGGAGAGGGCTTTGACTGAGACACGAGTGAGTCACACGGCAAGAATCCCAACGACAGACTGCTGCGTCATTTACAGTTGGCAAAAGTTTTCCGATCAAATGGAGAACCAGTTTTCTGTACACATAAATCGTGGGAAAGCACCTAAGATAACTTTAAAATGTTACTCATGGTTATTCATTTCGTCTAGGTAATTGGGAGCCAAAACTACATTTTTAATTCATTGAAAATAATACACCAATCAGTTTGGCGAGTAATTCACATTCAGTCAAGACTTGACAAAGCAATGGGATTAAAATACTTCCTCTTTTTTATACAAACTATATGTCCCATTTCCACTTCTCTTTTTGATAACATTCACTATTCAGACACTTTCATTTGTATTCATATATACACTTACACAACTAATTTGTTTGTATCAGACCTCAAACGGAAATAACTTTCAGCCGTTCCGAGAACTCTGCAAAAGTCTTGTCACACCGAAGCCCCCTGTGTGTGTGTGTGTGTGTATGCGTGTATGTTTGTGCGTGTGTGTGCGTGGGTGTAGTTTTTCTTTTTCATGAGTGGAAGAAGGAAAATCACTCCACCCAGACTTTGCCCAGAGCTGGAACAGGATGTCCGAAAAAGCAGGTAAACTGCCTTAATTTGCTGTGCTCATACAGGCTTGATTGGGACAGGAGGTCGCCCCGAGAGCAGAGGGCGACCCCACTGGGTGCAGGTCTATTGATCTGTGGACTGGCAGGGCAGGGACGTGAGGGGCTGCAGCGCCGAGGGTCAGGATGACATGAAGACCTGACTGCCGCCACAGTGAAGGAACACGGAGTGCAGCAATGCATGGGGATCTCAGTGGCGCTTTGGGTTTGGAGTGGTTCCTGTGAGACTCTTTGGCTGGCTACATCTTCCTGTCTGTGTGACTGCCTGTCTGTCTGACTCTGTGTCTGTGCACGCCTGTTTGCATGTGCGTGCACCTCTATCTTTGAACGTATGTGTCTGTTCCTCTTTGTGTATGTTTGTGCGTGTATGTGTGTGCGTGTGTTTGTGTGTGTGTGTATGTGCGTACATGTGTGTGTGTGTGTGTGTGTGTGTGTGTGTGTGTGTGTGTGTGTGTGTGTGTGTGTGTGAGTGTGTGTGTGTGTGTGTGTGTGTGTGTGTGAGTGTGTGTGTGTGTGTGTGTGTGTGTATGTGCGCGCGCGTGTGTGTGTGAATATATATATATATATATATATATATATATATATATATATATATATATATGCGTGCGTGCGTGTGTGTGTGTGTGTGTATGTGTGTAATTTCTAAGGTTTTAAAACTATTTCCTGCCTTTCTCTCTTTACTCCCTGCCCCCCACCCCCACCCCCACCCCCCGCTCTCTATCTCTCTCTCAAAGTCTGACAACAGGCTACCCAAGCAGGCTTACTGCAAGTGGTCGAGTGCAAAACTTCCACAGGAGTGTGACTACGCAAGGTCTAAAGAAAACTGTCTCTCAAGGGTAGAATTTGCGTATGTGTGCAAGTGCTGTGGCGATCTTTAAAGCAATGGCTATCGTGGCAGCTATCAGAAAGAATGGTCAAGAAAGATTGGTGATAGTGATCGATTTACTATGTATATAACCTTCAAAGACACGCTGATATGCGAAGATTACTGAAGCCATTCACCATAAAGACATTTAGAGACGCATTCGTTAGATTCAGAATGCGTGCAAATGAATTAAAAAACAGTGTACGTACTATATAAGAAATTAACGCTGATGTTATGTCCATTCTGTAATGAAACCGAAGATGAAACACATTTCATGCTATACTGTTCTACGTATACCGAACTAAGAGGGAAATACATTTCTAGATATTTGATGAGACCGAGAAGTAACACTGTGTCATACTTGATTCATGGACGAGACAAGGAGAAATCTCGTAACGCAGGAGCGTTCATTTATTACGGTCTAAAACTTCGAGATAAATTTGAAAAAAACATCAGAGGATAGAAACACAGAAATGTTGTAAAAAGATGCATTAAATTTTTTCTATGGGAACATGAACAGATCTTTTAATATTTTTTACGATGTGTACATTACTGCCAAATAATGTCACTGTTGGGACAAATTTACAAAACTTGTACGTATAGTCCTTGTAGTACAACTTTCACCTGTCCATAATGTTAATAATGTTAAACTATGAGAACGTATTTGACTGATTTTAATATCCATGACATTATATCTCTGCGACTTGCAGTAAATGGTTTTGCAAAAATGACAGTTTTACTATTTGTATCTGTACATTTATACCCTTTTCTTTTACTCCCTTAGCTACGTAGCTGCTTAGTGGCACACGCATGTATATCTGAAACTTACATTATTTTGACGGGTCGTCGGCCGAAATAAAAATAATCAATCAATCAGTTTCTCTCTCTCTCACTCTCTCTCTCTCTCTCTCTCTCTCTCTCTCTCTCTCTCTCTCTCTCACACTCTCTCTCTCTCTCACTCTCTCTCTCTCTCTCTCTCTCTCACTCTCTCTCTCTGTCTCTCTCTCTCTCTCTCTCTGACATCTCAGTGTCTACCCATCACTACTAGGAAAAATGCCTACAGCGAGCTGTTCACGCCTCAGCGCAGGCTTTCCAGAGGAATTTTTTTTCGTGATTGCGGGTAGAGGGGCAGATATTGCCAGCGCACTGACGCTGGTTCCGGGTGGCTGGGTCAAAGTCGCGTCGTGGCCAGGCCACGCCAGTCACTGTCCCACGGGAAAGTGTAGAGGCCTGCAGGCCCCTCGCCCTCCAGCGCTAGCCGTGTGTGGTATTGGAGTTTGGGGGATTGGAGTTTGGGGGATTGGAGTTTGGGGGATTGGAGTTTGGGGGATTGGAGTTTGGGGGATTGGAGTTTGGGGGATTGGAGTTTGGGGGGATTGGAGTTTGGGGGATTGGTGTTTGGGGGATTGTAGTTTGGGGGATTGGTGATTGGTGATTGGTGTTTGGGGGATTGGAGTTTGGGGGATTGGAGTTTGGGGGATTGCAGTTTGGGGGATTGGAGTTTGGGGGATTGGAGTTTGGGGGATTGGAGTTGGGGGGATTGGAGTTTGGGGGATTGTAGTTTGGGGGATTGGTGATTGGTGATTGGTGATTGGTGATTGGTGTTTGGGGGATTGGAGTTCGGGGGATTGGAGTTTGGGAGATTGGTGTTTGGGGGATTGGAGTTTGGCGGTTGGTGTGTAGTGAATTGGTGTTGGGGAGGGAGAAATTTCGGTGACTTTTAGTGGAGCACAGAGTAGATATGCATTGATGGCTGGGTTGTGGCTTCAGGCGTTTCATTGTCATTTTTATCAGCTGTTATCACATAGTTTTAATGCACAATATAAATCACCCTAGCGTCGTGATTATTGTCAGTTTAAAATCATTTGCGTCGACTTATTCCGTGTCTTGTTTTCTTGCCCTACCCGGGTAATGCTAAGTCCCCTCGCTCCCTGTGCGAGCAAAAATGTTCCGAGATAGATAATGTCACATAAAACAGGGATTGAATGCTCTCACCTCTCCTACTTCAACCTGACATCCCCTCATCCAGAATTCCTCTCCCCCACCCCCCCTCCTAACCCGAATGCCTTGATTTCACACAGCCCGCCCCCACCTCCCCGACCCGCATACACAAACACGACTTCTCGAGAGGATTTTCCGGACGGCCTGATGCTGGCACTGACTGACACAAAGCAACAAGATGGGCACTGGTGAAAACTACACGAGATTGAGATGCATAGGGTCAATTCAGTTCCACGGAGACTTTCCCCCAGGTCACACGTCAGCCACTGACAACAGCGCCTACCCTTCACGCAGCTCCCTAGCATATCCCACTCTCACCCGTTTGTGCTCTTCTCTCCCATCCTGCCTCCTGTTTCTCCCACTCATCTCCGCTTCACCTGCTCGTACACGGCACCTCCGCCCAGACTCCTAATGCCATTTATGTTAGTTCAGCTGTTGGCGGATGCCCGCGGGCGTGACCACTGGACAGCATAGAGCATAGTCCAGAGTCCAGGGAGAGGACAGCCATCAATTCCGTCTGCATGCTGCTCTTCATTGCTTTCACCATTTCATTCTTAAAGGTGCCACAACCTTTCACTCAAGCGCACGGAACTTTTTGCTCTCCGGAAAGTTTGAGATGAGCATTTCACAATAGTTTTCACTCCCCTGACTACATGAATTTTCCTTCTACGTCGTCAGCGTGATGAGACATTACCACTAGCGAAATGAATCTTGTTCCCGGAATCCGTCAAAGTCGTCCGTGGGTATTGGTATGTTGCAAAAGGTCTACACAGCTCCAATCATTCAGATTTCAAAGGTAAAGTTTGTGGAGCAAATGAAGTACCGAATAGACTGCCTGCTAAGCAGTGCAGTGGAAGAGCCTTGTCTGGAGACGAAAAGGGAAGAAAACAACATGTTAGACGGGTTCACCTTGCAGATGACTGAAAACATTTGTTGACTCAACTGAGAGTAATCACTGTACATGTAGGTCGGAGCTGCACGTACCTCCAGCAAGTGCATGCCAATCTTTATGCATCCGAGCTGAGCGGACGACGCAGTCCAACTCTAGGGACGTCACAGTCAGGCCTGCCTGAGGATGGAGGCTGCCTGCATTGCATGGCATTGGCCATTCAGCGTGGCTGAGACTAGTGAATATAGTCTCAGCAACAGGTTGGTCACGTGATAGCCTAAATTCTTCCATAACATGCATACCACCGTTCTGAACAGCCACGCTGAATGCCATATCACATCGTGAGTGTATTCCTCCGCTTGTTGTGATACACTCCATACTGGCAGCCATTTTTCCGTCAGTTCATTTTCTAAACATCGATTTCCCATGAATGTAAAACTTGTGTGCGGTAAAATTCGAATCACAAGAGTGTAATATTGTGAACTCTACTAATTATAAGGACTTTGAATACAACAGCAATATTTATACTTCATTGAGCGAGTTCGGAGGGTCAGAGTCGATCTCTGGTTGTGAATTCTTGTCAGTAAACCGTTAGATGTGAACTAAAGACGCTTCAGCGTTTGTGTGAACAGTGATTACACGTACCTTGTCAGCAAACCGTCAGATGTCAATTCAACACTGTCTAGTCTCGCTGGATAAGCAGTGAATCAGAAAATGGCTTTAACTTCAGCTCCAAAGAAAAGAAAAAGAACAGAAATGACACCCAAAGACAAAGTGGACTTGCTTGATCGCTACCGAGAGCTAAATTCTAAAAGTTTGAGGGAGGGTGCTGACATTTTGGGTGTGTCGGCATCATTTCTGTGCCAGACACTGAAAAAAGAAGATGAACTTATGGCTGATATCGCAGAGGGCTCCAGTCAAAGCCAAAGGAAGCGTCGGCGCTGCGGGAAGGATAAAGAGACAGAAGATGGCTTAAAGCGGTGGTTCGACTCTATCCAAGCGCGCAACACACCTGTAAACGGCCCAATCCTGTGTCAGAAGGCGGAACAGATTGCTTCCCAGCTTGGTCGCTCCGAATTCAAAGCTACAAATGGGTGGTTTAACAGGTGGAAGAAACGCAACGGCTTGGTGAAGCGGGAAGTGCCGGTTAATAAAAACGCCGCTTATTAAAAACACTTGTGTTCGGTCCCAATGTGTTTTTAATAAGCGGCGACTACTGTATATACACAATCGCACGTGCTTAAGGCAGTTTACAACCTTATAGACACGTTCGCGCTAAAAGTAGTTCTCAAATGATTTCCTGAAAATCTCATAGATTAGTTTTATTAGAACACCAAATTTGTGTTTATCTATCGGGATAAATAATTGGAGTGAAATAGAATCGCCTCTTTTTACTCTCAATGGTCTTTTGATCATGTTGAATTTTGATTGGTAGAATCATTGGAATGTGGATTCGAAGTCACGTGACCAACCTGTGTCAGAGATAGTATTACATCTCTGTGTTCAGAATGGGCATTGGCCTGAAGGTGCCCAACGTGGAGCTCACTTCAGTCCTTCTCAAGACGTGCGCATTCCTGTTTATTTGCGTCTGAGAGGTTTCTCTTAATTAAAAGCCTACTGAAACTCTTGTCTCTTGAGCGTTTCAGTCTATTAAAAAACAGCGTCTGCAAAACTTAGGACAGCAACCTTCTTTGTTACCACTTTTTGTTGTAAAAATGTGAAGGTGAATGAAGAAAATCATCTGCAAAAATACTTTGTGGCAGTGACCGAATTGCTGACTGAGCGATCAATGCCGAAAGGTCGATTTTCTGAATTGTGCAACTAATCCCAGAGTAAAAGGGGGGATTGGACCGACTTGGAGCTCCATCTTGAGAACCCATCGCAGACGGCACTGCATTTTGATAAGCGTTGACAGAGCTGAATCAGTTTCCATGCAAACATCCCCCCCTCGTCCTTGGCCCATCAAGCCATCGAGTGACCGCGGCCAAAAACCGCCATTAGCCGCAATGCCAAGGCGACAGGATGGATCGCGGATGCCAAACAGGACCACTCGCACCCCTTGCTGAGCGAGCAGCAGGTCCCAAGCATTTCGCCGGGCCACGGGGCGGGTGCCGTTTGTTGTGAGGCGACCACGGACAAACAGGGCCAACCGTCCACACACCGAGGTCCGGACTCGCATCCCTCTGTACACAACAGAGCCCTTAAGATGGCGCCCGCGGTGACTTCGAACGAATTCATTCTCACAGCTTTGCGTGCCATTGTCAGTAAAAGGAGCACTATTTCAAGTGACGATCGTTGTGGACGGAAAGCTCCAAATGCACGGTTCTATTTCGCGAGAATAGTCATAAGGGTATTTATAAAAATCTGTTTTGACATGAGAGCTCTATTTCTCCGTTAGAGGGTGGCTGTTGCCACGAGAACAGAGCAGCTCCGTGAACGCAAACGCTATCAATAGCTGCAGCACCGTGGCAGAACCTAACCGAGATAATATTTATCACACATCCACCTATGTAAACAAGGCACCGAAACCAGTTCTATTATGATCCTGGAGTAGGTTAGAACAATTCGCACAACAAAACACACAACTAACGTATCTATATCAATTTATTTCCCTTCAAATAGTATCTATCCCAAGACGAGCTAAAATTCGGTCTCAAATCTGTGGACATTTCGAGCTCTGTCCTTAAGCAGAACTGAGTTTCTTTTTTGCATTTCTAGCCACTCGTCTCCTCTCTTAATCTGGCTGAACAGGTTCGATGGCGGCAAACAGAGCGGCGGGCCAAGCTTTCAGCAGACAGCGGGATGGCCGCTGGGCAAAGGGCTGCTGTGAACCTCGGGCTGGAGGCAATGACAACGGCAAACATCGGTCCTCCCCGCCACTCAGCTCCGGAGTCCGACAGATTGCCCACAAAGAGCCCCGAGCCCCTGAGACAGAAAATATTTGACTGTTGGCCGTGTCAACTGGAGAGTCAGATCCAGCTTCGCGTTTGGACTACTTGCAGCGAGAAACTAGGTAGAGGCCAACACTTGGAAGAGGGGGACAGAGAAAATGCAAGCATGAAAGAAAGATTAGATTCCATCGCATCGAAACCCTCAAAACTGTTTGGTCACCACACCAAATGAAAATTCGGGATGGAAGGAGGAGTGGGGGAGGAGGGGCATTGGGGAGGGGGGGAAGGTGTTGGAGACACTGGAAAAGTATAAGAGAACGAGATATTGACGAAGGGTTTCTCTGAAGATCTCATCGAGCGCTGCAAAGATTCACTTGGTTGAGCAATTAGCAGAAGAGTGTAAAGAGCGAGAAGGACATTTTTCCCACTCGGTGAGAACCGAGAAAAACACAGGGCATGGAGGTCGCATGCACAAGTTCTCAGCCCACACAACAGTTACAGGTGACACTACGTGCACGCACAGCGGACGAGAAGACGAGATGTTTGGAGGTGGAAGAAGATATGACAACTGTGAGGGGCAGAAAACGCAGGCGGTTTTGTTTGCAGCCCAGTTCGCGTGAGCATGCGCAAACAGTTGTGCAGTTTCTAATAATCTGTCATTTTCCATTTGGTCAGAAATAACAGAAAACCCAAGAGTCAATTAATCTCACACCTGCTTTGATATTTAAAAAAAATACATATACATTTTGAACTGATCTTTGAATTTTAACATTAGTCCGAAATCGATACACTCCTCACAAAATCGTCATCGCAAGTCCTGGAAGTGGCGCGGCTGTAAAAAGCGCTTGCAGAATATGCATAACATAACTCCCAGTGCGTGACAGTCGAATTTGATTCTGGAATACCTGTACCTACATGACCAACTAGGAATAGTAGGATCCACTGTTTGAAACTACGTTTCTGCGTAATAGCACAGCGTTCAAAAGGCTGTAAAAATATCGCTGATTAAAAAGAGCGCGGCATATGTGAAGGATTTTACATCTGAACAGTTTGCTACTCGTAACACATTGTGTGTCCAGGAGAATATGTTCAATGCGGTCCGCAAGGAAGCCTTACATCGCGGCAAGGCTGGCGAGTCCGCCATGCAGCAGGCTCCCGGGCTACGGGCACGCCTTCCCCAGTGCCAGCCTGCCTGCCCATGCATAGTTCATGCACGCGGGCCGCCCAGACAAAGCAAGGAAGGAAACGAAAGCTGGGTGCATCCATCATTGATGATCTATTTTAACCAGCCTATCGCCCGCAGAATAGCTGTGCGAATGCCTACGTCTGCTGCGGACTTGAATAATGTTCGCACTCGGCTGCTGGCGGTCCCTGGAGGCCCCCTGCGGTGAGAGAGCGAACGGGCCCAGATCACGCCCGCTGCACACGGCGCAGAGGCAGCGAGCAGATCGTGCGTGCGTACAAAAAATCCCCGACTCGAACTGTCGGCTGTCTATTTGCTGGCGTCAAAGCAGTGGAGCAGCAGTCAATCAACCAATCAGAAAAGAGCTCTATGGAGAGAGAGAGAGAGAGAGAGAGAGAGAGAGAGAGAGAGAGAGAGAGAGAGAGAGAGACAGAGAGAGAGACAGAGAGACAGAGAGAGAGAGACAGAGAGAGAGACAGAGAGAGAGAGAGAGAGAGAGAGAGAGACAGAGAGAGAGAGAGAGAGAGAGAGAGAGAGAGAGAGAGAGAGAGAGAGAGAGAGAGAGAGAGAGATGGAAAAACAACAACCGCGGAGTAACATGATAGCAGCCATGTAGTACCATCCATGTAGCTCAGGCAGAACAACTCGTGAAAGTGAGACTCGTCGCGACGAGAACAAAGAAACTCTGCCTCTTCCTCGTGTCGCGTGCAACGGGCTTCGCGCGCTGGGGAGGGGCGCAGCGCAGCGGCGTGTGTAGCGTCCCAGTGGGAGCCAGCCTGGCCGCCTTCAGGACGCCTGCCGTTGCAGCTGGTATCGCAGACTTGGGACGCGATTCGGTAGGAGGTTGAAACTAGACGCAGATTATTGTACTGATGCTTGATCTGATGAATGCTAGTTGCCACTCATCAAGTGCGTCCGTACCCACTACCGCTGAAATTTTCACAATCCAACTAACAAGGCTGAAAATGGTGTTGAAGTGAGATACAACAACAAAAATCGCTGCACATTAATCAGATACCATTCGGCAGTATGAAAAAAAATTGATGTAACGTCTCCATCTACTGCAGTCAGAAGGGGGAAGGGGAGTGGGGCAGAGGCGGGGGTGGGGGGTAGGAATAGTGTAGTCTCCACAAACTGCAAAGCCTCTCAACATCTGCGTGTTTGATCTTTGATGAAGAAGAAAACTGAACAAAGACTTATTCTTGCCTTAAATTGGTGTGTGTGTGTGTGTGTGTGTGTGTGTGTGTGTGTGTGTGTGTGTGTGTGTGTGTGTGTGTTTGTGTGTGTGTGTGTGTGTGTGTGTGTGTGTGCGTGTGTGTGTTATCGGCGAAGTTTTTAGCTACCTTTGCTACGTTTTCGATAAGAGATTAAAGAACAACAGTCGCTGCCGTCAACTCGGATACAAATTCTTCTTCGCTCTGTCATAGAGCGCAGGGAAAATTAGACGCTGACTCTGGGTTCAATGAATTGCTAGATTATAAAGAAAACTTGACAAGATCCGACACATCCTCTCATCTCGATTGTTGGAAACTCCGTGTCTCCCTAAGTGATTCGTACAGGCAAATGCTTATTGAAAGCAAGGCTTGTCTTGCTCTATCTCTAACCAGCTCTGATGAATTTCGTGGTCGACGACTTTATATAGCCTAAACGGCTGATTGGCCATAAAGCTCCATTCATTCCATCAGTCAGTCACTCTGGTGGCACTCGAACGGCGACGCTGTCGATAAGCAAGGAAGTAATTACAGGACGCATTGTCTGTGCACTGGCCAACAAGAACGGCTTAAGATTTCAGTCGCGGTGTTGAATTTGCTTTCCCCTGTCAATGAATCCTGGATAAGTGCGTTCCGTGCACTCGTACTCTGCCTCCCATGCTTTTTGCCTGAGAGGTTAAAGTGAACTTCTCTCACCACCTGCCGGTCATAAATGAACCCCACCCGCTGGTCTCTCTACACTACGGCCAGATGAAGGAGAGTACTCCGAAAGCTCGCCAACGACGACTTTCTTTACAAGCCACAGCTCTCGTAGCCGCTCTCAGCAGCCACAAGCCGCCGCCGCCTGCGCCACTGCGACCAGTTGGAGCCGCTACCCGCAGCCGCTGTCACAAACCTGCTGCAGCAGCCAGTCCCGCCGGGCACGACCCCAGGAGTTCACGCCTGACGGCCAGCACTCGAGACCAGAAATATAACGGCCCTTTTCAGGGCCAAAAGTTTTTAAGGAAAAGAAAACATTCAATCAGTCGGAAGCATTGGCACGACTTATCTTTTGCGATATAAGATATACATCCAAGAATGCAGCATTCTTCTATTCATTTCTTTGTGACCATCACGTCAGAAACTATGTAAAGTGAAGGCTGAGAGAGAAATAAAATGTTTCAGATCAAATCTTAACTGCTTCAGGGCCGCAAACAGAAGTTTATCACTCAACAAAATTATTCCAGCGTGTTTCTACACATTTTACTGTCGCATTTCACATTCGACGACGTTTAGCCCGGACCCTGCTACGCATAAGCCATAACTTCTTTGTTGTCGTTAGCTTACCGTCGCCCTGACCCGAAGATGCTTGAAAGTGGCTACAAAGAGGGAAGGAGGTTCCCCAGCACTGCCTGACAGGAGGCAGCGTTGAACTCACGTTCGCTGTGGGAAGTCACACAGTGCGCGGAGCTTCTGTTGTCCCGTGTGTTGACGACACACTGGGAAGCCCTGTACAGTCTGCAAATGCCACCGAGGTTTTGCTTCTCGCTGACTTGTTTAGAAGGGGTGGAACAGGTTGCGGTTTGGTGAGAAGTCGTTTTTGTGTGGGTTCGAGACTTCCTTCCTGATGAGGCAAGCGAGGTTGCTCAGGGCAATGGTTCATGTTGGCAGCAAAGAATTGGCGTTGCAGGAAATTCCGGTGGCGAAGGAAGGGCGATGGAGTCAGGTCATCAACTCAACTGCGATTACTCAGACACGGACACCAATGCACTCTCGTTTCATCGTCTCCCTCTTCAGTTTAGACTCTAGGAGTATCTGAGCATTTTACCTAACAGTTTTTAAAATCGATGTTGGGCTATGTACGACTAATTATTACCTTTTATGCGTGAGAATAATCTATGCCTTAGGATATCAGCAAAACTCATTATTTCGCGAGATCGCATTCTTCCTGCCCACACTAAACTGGCTTCGACATTTCCGACAATATTTCAGGGCATTGTTACTTTCTACTCTAAGACGACTCCAAGCTCAAGACAAATAACAATGAATCTCTAGCATGCATGACTTTGAGTGATTCTGACCAATGCACGTGTTTTTCAGATGGAAATGCCATACGTCAGGTAAAAGAAAGTACAGCATCCATGTCATAGATTCATCACATGCTCCGCAACAACAACAAAACCCTTTGCAAGCCCACCGAGTCCAATGTGTAGGGGACAGCACTATCAAGGTAACGAATGAAGATGTGACATGATCATCATCCTAGCTTGGCTTGGCGATCGAAGATTTAGGAAGGCGAGGTCCACGAGGGTGGCTGACACGGCCAACATGGGACAGGGAGATCTGACCTCAGGGGCTGCAGATGAAGGTCTGATCTGGGTTGGGCGCTGGGATTTCGCAGTTCTTCCTCCTACTTCTGTCTTCGAGGCTGCCCCTGCGGTTGTTTTCGAAGGAGGAGACAACCTGGTAGATCGTATGCCTCCAAACCTCGCGGTCAGCAGCGAGAATAGACCACTGGCCGTGT
The DNA here is from genome assembly GCA_034096865.1 of Theodoxus fluviatilis. NCBI lineage: Eukaryota > Metazoa > Mollusca > Gastropoda > Cycloneritida > Neritidae > Theodoxus > Theodoxus fluviatilis. The sequence goes on along the minus strand of JAWQFJ010029863.1, from coordinate 3,768 downwards.
ACCATGAACACTCAACACATGTACATGTATACAACTCCCTCAACAGAGTGTATGCTGATTTTGTGAGGAACGCTTGGGGCACGAGAATCCATAAAAATGGAAAGTTGAAGGATTGGATGTCGGATGGGGGGGGGGGGGGGGGGGGGGGAGTGGGTGGGTGGGTGTGTTCGGGGGCTGGTGGCCAGTGGGGAGAGTTGCCTTCGGCTTATGGAGACAAGAGGGGGAAGGACGAAGACAGGGGAAAGGAAGGAGTGGTGAAATTGGTTGTTCAGACGACAGCCGGGGCAACTGAGACGGAGGGGCTGACAGGTGACGGATGGCTGTGAAGGAGGCAGTGAAGGGAGCGTTACGAGGTAGTTTACGGTCAAGGCGGCCTTAACGCAGGCAATGGCGGCGAGGCCCGTGCCTATGACGCGGCCGTTCATGGCTGCAGGGCATGCCTGTCTCCTCGAGTCCGCCCCTCGTTGCCGTCGTCTGTCCCGCAGTCAAGCGCGGTTTGCACATGGGCTGGGACGTTAATGCCGTCACCAGACTCGTATTTTTCACAGTGTAGGCTACCGCACTGTGTCGATTCCAGTGCTAGCTGTTGTGAACATTGGTCTGTCAACATCGCGAGACATAAACCATCGGAAAGGCTTTAAACTTCACAGTGGTGCAATGCAAGTAGCTAACAAATAGCACGATACTTAAAGGGAAAAGTGTAACGGCATCTGTTTTCCTACCTCTGTGTATGTGTGTATGTGTGTGAGCGCGCGTGCGTGCGTGCGTGAGTGTGTGTGTGTGTGTGTGTGTGTGTGTGTGTGTGCGTGCGTATGTGTGTGTGTGTGTGTGCGTGCGTATGTGTGTGTGTGTGTGTGTGTGTGTGTGTGTGTGTGAATATCTATATCTATATATATATTATATGGCTAAGTGTCGGAATATCCTTCTGTCATTTTCACTCTGAACGCCTGTATAGTGTTAGGTGTCTGATTAACATCTTAGTTCGATGAACAGTGTTCAGCAAAAAGAACTATTAATACGCACTGATAAAACCATGTTCTAGTTGCTGAGAAAACCCTGTCGCAACACTCAGCTTCGACGTTTCTTGCGACAGCTGCATCACTATAGGTCTCCCAGTGAAAGAAAGGCCATGCTTTGGCTCAGAAGAACTCGGGAATGGCATGAATGGGCCGGCTCTCGTTTACACTACACCAAAAATACTCCAGATTTCAACGCCCAGGCAAGGAGGCGAGGGCGGTGGGCGGAAGGATGTGGCACGTTTGAATTTGCGGACGTGTCCAGGCCGAGGTGTGGCAGGAACGGCGGGACCACGGACAGGAAGAGACGCCAACAAGAAGTCAGTGTTGCACCGGAAGCCGCACCTGTCGGCGCAGTCGCCGTGACCAAGGCACGGAAAACGCGCTGCACGCTGCACGACCCCGTGCATTCAGCACGTCTTGCTCGTTTTGCCCAGGCAGCACGCCTAGGTCGCCACAGCTTTCCAGCCCGCTTCTTTGGCGACACCACTTACCCCCTGCTGTGATGCTGTCTTGAGGAAGATACGTTTTCCATTAGGCTGGTCCGCTGCTAGGCAAATGCAAGTCAGATTATCTTTCCCGCCCGGTGTCCTTCTGTGTGCATTTCAGGCGTTGAAATATGCACATAAAAATGACGCATGACGGGCTTGCGCATATGGAGCCCCTGTTTGCTCCACGGCGCTGTTTCCGATACGTTTCTGATAGCATTTCCAGTTTTACGAAAGCAATCACAAGGCGGGACACGAAAGAGAAAAATGTTCCCAAAAAGCGGGGCCTTCGCCATATTTGATGGAAGTCCTTTTGCTGTCCAATTCCTCAAACACGTTCCACGCCTCCCTCACACAAATGCGGCTTCAGACGTGCCTTCGTCTGACGTCAGAGGAGGAACTGGGCGTGCACAGCAAGGCTTGTAGACAAGAAAGAGGTGGCAGCATTCTTCTTTGGGTCAGGCGACCTTCGTCTCGAATTCGCAGTCTTCATCAGGTCTGGAAAATGCGTATAGCTTCCGGTCGCCCTGCAGCTGATACTGGTGTTTTTGTTGATCGTTTCTGGTTTGTGGACGTTTAAAGAAGTTCGAGGTCGGTTTGTCTGTACTTATCCTCAGTGCAGCAGCGGTCAATGGCTCATAAGCTCTTCGTGAAAACATGACTTTTTTAATTCGTCACCTCTATTCTGATGGCGTTTCTAACGACAATTGTGACGCGCTCTCTGGTCTGGAATGTGTTTACGTCACAGGTCTCGGGCGGATGAGACATTTCGTGCTGGGGCCTGCAGACTGCGAACACTCGAGCTGCGTGTTTTCTGCTTCGATACCCACGTACTTGTCGTCAAGGCTGACTTTCATTACCTCCCCGATGAATTACTGTTATCCCTGTCTCAGTGCCCGGACCCACTGTCTCTTTGCCCCCCCCCCCTCCCTCCGTTTTATGCCTCCAACACCCCCCCCCCACACACACACACACACACACACGCACACATTTCTCCTCCATCCTATTTCCCCGTCCAACCCCCTGCCCTGTAGTCGCCCATGTTCCCCATTCGAATAACTTCACATGAATCCCTCTCAAACATCAGTCTGCGTGTCCAGGTGTTATTGCCAGGGTATACAGTACCTGTATAGACAGAGAGGAGCCCAATTCACCAGTAACAGTAAGCATAGCTTTCCAGATCCAACACATGTACAACAGATCACAGATGTGACCAGGTGTTATTGCCAGGGTATACAGTACATGTATAGACAGTTCAGTTCAGTTCAGTTCAGTTCAGTCTCTTAACCCTGAGATGGGTTGTTGAGGCACCACTGATGACTTTTGGACAATCTTCCTCCATCGATCTCTATCCTCTGTGGCTCGCTGTGAGTCAGCAAAGGTCAAGCCTGTCCACTCTTTGATGTTGTCTTCCCACCTCTTTCTCTGCCTGCGTCTCCTTCTCCCACCTGGTACGGTACCTTGCAGGATGGTCTTGGCCAGCCCAGTGCCTCTTGACACGTGACCGTACCACTTCAGCTTTCTGCTTTTCACGATTGAGAGCTCGAGCAGCTCTTCGTACTGTCCAGTACTATAGACAGAGAGAACCCCAATTCACCAGTATCAGTAAGTAGAGCTTTCCAGATCCAACACATGTACAACAGATCACAAAATGTGACCAAAAAGCAGACAAGCACAACGCAACCGGAAAGCGGAGGGGGAGGAGAGGAAACGGGGGAGGGGGGGGGGGGGGGGAGGAAGGGAGGGGAAAGAGAGGTAGGATGGAAGGAAGCAAAGGGGGCGGGAGAGGGCGAAAGGGGAAGGGGAAAATGGAGGTGCAAGAAGGTAAGTATCATGGCGGAAGGCCCCGCACGTGCTATTCAGGAGAAATCCTGACAGATTGGTGAGGGGGATGATGATGATGACGATGATTACGACGACGACGATGATGATAACGATGGCAGATAACGACTAACAGGTAACAGTATAGTATAGACCTACAAAGGCACATCCACACACACACACACACACACACACACACACACACACACACACACGCAAACAGGCGCAGGCGCACATACGCGCTCGCGCGCGCGTACACACACATACATGCATGCGTGTGTGTGTGTGTGTCGTCATGAAATACCCACATAGATACAGACATATATACACAGACATATGATAACAAAACCTGCCAAAGTCCTCGTCAAAGAAGATTTAAACAATAAATCGACAAGTTTACAAAACAAAATCTCGCAATTTCCGCCGACGTAAGCTCCTAATAA
>JAWQFJ010029862.1:27500-29913 GCA_034096865.1 Theodoxus fluviatilis | reverse complement strand
TTTCGGCGGGATTGATTAAATCATCATATTTTGTGACACTGAGACCAGACCATCAAAACAATTAGCACTAGGCCTTGAATCAAATCGTCGTACGAGATCTTACGTTGACTGCAAATGTGCAACAGTGCCGAGTGATTGTGTCGACATTCAGTTAGTTCGCTAGGCGATTCCACCACGACAACGGCACGATTCTAACGCATCATGAAGAAGGCTGAAATGGTCGGTGTCGGTGGTCGTTGTGACTTTTGACCGGTACTGTACTCCATGCACCTTAACGGTCCGTGTGATTCGGGTGTAATCTTAAGCTTAACGATGTTTATTGGCAGTATTACACCCGAATCACGCAGCTGAGTGCGAGAATCTGGGTCACGTGTCGGCGTCTATTTTCATGGCTGGAGAGTGCCTGGCTAAAGTGCGTTAGAATCGTGCCCTTTTCACCCTCATTCCAGGCTTTTAACCAGCGAAGGCAACGATCTAGATGGTACATATACTTTACCGGTTTCACAAATGGAATGAATTTGACGCCAACACAGCGTAGTATCGCTTTTTTGCGTCTGCTGGTAGACGTTCATAATACAAAGAAGCCAAATGCTGTTTTGTGAACGTAGGAAAAGAGTTTGACTCGATTAGGCTCTCACATCTATTGACTATGGAGGGAGGTGCTTCGGAGTGTACGAAATCCATTATCCTGAAAATTCTACTCGCAAATGACGTCACGTTATACGACGTCAAATGATGACGTCACAGATTTTGCAAAATGGAGTCTGTTGAATTGTTTTCATTGAAACACCAAAATGTAAAAAAGTCACTTTCTTTTAAAACCTCGATTCTGAAAATTTGATAATATTGAATGGGACCTAACTTCCAGTCATTGTGCAAAATCTCAAGGAAATCCGTCCAGTAGTTTTTGAGATATAGGCCGTGGAGACGGGACAGACAGACAGACACACAGACACACACAGACAGACTAATAAAGTCTGTAGGACCTCCAGTAAACCTGGAGGGATAAAGTCTGTAGGACCTCCAGTAAACCTGGAGGGATAAAAGTCTGCTGATCGGAAGAACAAACTTTCTTTTCATAGCGCCCCAGGCATTGGTCGTTTCAACACATTTTCCATACCGCAAAGGAGAAAACTATTAACTTTCTCTCGTGTTGCCATAGGCAGTACTCCACAACTTATTCCTTCCTTCTATCCTCCTCCCTTCCATCCTTCCTTTCATCCTGAGACTAACACTTTGTGGAGGATGACGTCATGGTCGCCATGACGACCTGTGACTGAGAATCCAGTGCTGGCATTCCAAAGCGTTCCCACCACACCACTAAAAAATTTATCGACGCAGTGTTTGTTGAAGGTCATGCCTACTTTCCACACGTTGACAGCTGAGTGGGTAGGTGCTAATTAGAGATGGATGGTCTAGGCTATACTGAAGAAGTTACCAAACGGGTACTGTCTGTACTTTCACTTACAACAATGTAATGGCAGTGTGTGTGTGTGTGTGTGTGTGTGTGTGTGTGTGTGTGTGTGTGTGTGTGTGTGTGTGTGTATGTGCTCGCACGCGCTCAGTTGATTCACGTTAGTGTAATATAAATGCCCTAAAATAATAACAAACTTTCCGCGATTCATGATCATTCGAAGTTAATTACAGGAACACAATATACACACTTTGTGTGAAAATCTATGCTGTGGACCATGTAGTTGTCTCGAAGGTGACTTTTACGTCACCGCTGCTGACGTCACCCTCCGTAATAAAGTGCAAGGCGCCATGGCTCATGCGTGACGTCAGATCGTCTTCCCGTTCACCGCCCATGCATCCCACCAGCTGGCCCGGATGCAGGCGCGCTATGGAGACTAGGAACGGAAAGTTTGTGTTCCGTGCCGCCACCAGGCGTCACCTAGACGCATTAAAAGCGGAGGAGTCGCTGACGCTCACGCCAGCAGGTCCGCTGTGGGGACAACTAACGAATGAGAACCACAATGCTTCGTGTCTCCGATCGGCGTTTATCCACGCTCAAGGTCCAAGCACTCTACGGACAGTGCAGGATGTGTCTGCTCCCATCAGTCCAAGCTTGCGTGCCGAGGCTAAGGCGAGCGTTTCCGCCCTGACCAGAGGTCACCCAGGATGCCATGGAGACACTCACTAGCCCGAGATGACCAGCCCGTAAATGCTCTCACGTCAGGCTGTGTGTCCCTCCGCGTCCGCAACCCTGACCTCGGGAAGAAAGTTCCACCATCTTTCACCCTATTTTGAGACTTGACGCTTCCTGCAAGCTCGACGACGCCTGCCCAATCTGATCGAGTGCTGCTACTAGCATCGTCATAACGTGGACCCGTCGATTCAAGCTGGCTGGTATGCTCCTGTTACCCTGATCAGAGGATGGCGATGGATTGAGCATTGCACAGGACTGCTTAAC
>JAWQFJ010029862.1:5000-25000 GCA_034096865.1 Theodoxus fluviatilis | reverse complement strand
AATTATCTATAAATATCAAGGTTTCTTCCTTCCCATGACTGGAGGTAGCAGCCTTTTAGTCTTTGCTTCAGTTCTTCCAAGAAACGACGTTCGCTACCAACTCCCCCGTTTAACCACGCATATGCATAACCTAGTTTAGACGATGTGTGTTTTATGGTGTGTGTCACGGCTCAAGCGTATTGGTTTTGATTTGGTGGTTTTCCTGTTAAGTTTAGTTACTTTAAAGTCGGGCATGTGCAGCCTACACGCCACGGGGGGGGGGGGGGGGGGGGGGGGGGGGGAGGGAGCGAGAGAGAGTGAGAAGGAGAGCGAGGGAGGGGGGGGGGGGGAGGGAGAGGAAGAGCGAGAGGGAGGGAGGGGGAAGAGGGAGGGAGGGGGAAGAGGGAGGGAGGGAGAAAAGGGGAGTGAGGGGGGAGGGAGGGGGGAGGGAGGGGGAGGAGAGGAAGGGTGGGGGGAAGGGGGAGGGAGAGAGAAGGTGGGGGAGGTCGGGAGAAAGGGAGGGAGAGGGGGGGGGAGAGGGAGGGAGAGGAAGGAAGAGGGGATGAGAGGGGGGAGGGGGAAGGGTGAGGGGTGAGGGGAGGAGAGAGAGGGAGGGGAAGAGGGAGAGGGAGAGGAGGGGAGAGGGAGAGGAGGAGAGAGGGAGAGTAGGGGAGCGGGAGACGGGGGGGGGGAGGGAGAGGGGGGGAGGGAGAGGGGGGAGGGGGGAGAGGGAGAGGAGGGAGAGGGGGGAGAGCGGGGAGAGGGAGAGGGAGAGGAAGGGAGAGGGGGGGTCGGGAGAGGGAGGGAGAAGGAGGAAGAGGGGGAGAGGGAAAGAGGTGAGAGGGAGAGGGGAAGGGGGAGGGAGAGAGGGGGATGGAGGGAGAAGGGGAGGAGAGGAGAAGGGGAGAGGGAGGGAGAGAGAGAGGGAGGGAGTGAGAGAGAGAGGGAAGGAGAGAGGGAGAGGGAGGGGGGAGGGAGAGGAGAGGGAGAGGGGGAGAGAGAGGGAGGAGAGAGGGAGGAGAAAGAGAGGGAGAGGGAGAGAGGGAGAGAGAGGGAGGGGGAGAGAGAGGGAGGGAGAGGGAGAGAGAGAGGGAGAGAGAGTGGGAGGGGAAGAGGGGGAGAGAGTGGGAGAGGGAGAGAGATGGAGGGGGGGGGAGGGGGAGGGGGTGGGGGGGGGGGGGAGAAGGGAGAGGGGGAGGAGGGGAGGAGGGAGGGAGAGGGAGGGGGGAGGGGGGAGGGGGGGAGATGGAGGGATGGAGAGAGGGAGAGAAAGGGAGGGAGAGAGGGAGGGAGAGGGAGAGCGGGAGAGATAGGGAGAGGAAGAGGGGGAGAGAGAGGGAGGGAGAGGGAGAGAGAGAGGGAGGGAGAGGGAGAGAGAGAGAGAGAGAGAGAGAGAGAGGAGGGAGAGAGAGAGAGAGAGAGAGGGAGAGGGAGAGAGAGAGGGAGGGAGAGCGGGAGGGAGGGAGAGAGAGAGAGGGGGGGGGAGAGAGGGGGAGAGAGAGGGAGGGAGAAGGAGAGAAAGAGAGAGGGAGGAAGGAGGAGAGTTGGGGAGAGAGAGGGAGGGGGAGAGAGAGAGGGGGGAGTGGGGAGGGAGAGAGAGGAGGAGAGAAAAGGGGAGTGAGAAGGGAAAAGAGAGGGGGGGAGAGAGGGGGGAGAGGGAGGAGGAGAGGGAGGGGAAGAGAGAGGGGGGGGGGAGAAAGAGGAATAGGGAGGGGGAGAGGGAGGGGGAGAGGGAGGGAAGAGGGATGGGGAGAGGGAAGGGGAGAGGGAGGGGAAGAGGGAGGTTGGAGGGAGAGAGGGAGAGAGGGAGGGAGGGAGGAGGGGAGGGAGAGGGGAGGGAGAGGTTAAAGGGAAGGGGGAGAAGGAGGGGATAAATGAAGGGGGGAGGAAGAGAGGGAGATGGGGGGAGAGGTGGAGAGAGAGGGGGGAGAGGGGAGAGAGAGTGAGAGGGAGGGAGAGAGAGAGGGAGAGAACGAGAGGAAGAGAGGGAGAGGGAGGGAGAGGAAGGGAGAGAAAGAGAGAGAGAGTTGGAGGGAAGAGTGCGGGTTTGAGTTGCTAAGGGATTTTCTTAATAGTGGCAATGAAAGTTTTGAATAAGATACAGAGAGGCGTGACAATTTTAATGAAAGCGCCCATGTCTATTATGTTTGTTCCGATCTGATTACATTTTCATGCACTGCGGCGCAAAGTACTATGTGAAGGTCTAATATGGCTCCATACTCTGATCAACAAATCGCTCAACTTACGGCTCGTGGACTTGGTTGGGAATAATTGTGGAAAGAGAGGATACTGAAACAAAGTGTGAGAAAGATGGACGGATGGATGGATATTTACGGTCAATCAGACTGTGTATGCTATATAAGGCCACAGAGCGCAAACATCACGAGAATGGTTGAGAGTAACCGCAAATCAAAACTCAACGTCCCAAGTTATTCGCCTTTTACGACTCGCGAAGGTAGACGCGGTGGGTCTATTCTGAACCCCAACCCACAGGGTTTGTGTGAAACAGACTCGGTGATAATGGAAATGCTCTCTTTATGATGTGTGAAGAAGCTACCCACGTACAAGTGATACGGATTAGCACTGAAAGCCATAAGAACACTGGGGTGATGCCCAACTTTCCAAAATACCCCAAACGACCATCAAAGGAAAATGCGCTGAAACACACAGCCTGGCGCCAGTGCATGCTTTGAAAAACAGCAGCGTTCATGGCTGTCGATATCGTGGTGAAATGACACCACGTACACAGTGCTCTTCTTGATCTTCCAGTTTACAAGCGCACTGGCATTTACAAAGATTTCAGTTCTGTTATTTTGAACATCGGACACTGTAGAAATGTATGACAGCGAAAGCTGTGCAAAGTAAGACACATGTTGCAGACGGACGCCAAGGAAACGTGCCCTGCTCTGGACGATTTTTCTGTTAGACCTGTCTATAAAGTCTTAACAGTTTCATGTCTTCACAAGTCTGTGTTTCAGTGTTTTTTCTTCACTTTAAGAAAAGTAACCTATCCGGTTCATATGACGTCAAATGGATGCATGGAATGTATGGGTGGATAAGGAGGAAGAAGAGAGAGAGAGAGAGGCAAAGTGCCATTAGTTGCATCAAAAGGACGTGTCCATAAGAAGGGAATACGTTCAAACTTGGGCACGCAACATTCACATTTGTGGAGTTTAGTAAAAATCTTCGTTTAGACCATCTTCAGTCATCCTTTCGAGAAGAATGTGCATGGCTTCTAACTAACCTGTCAGTAATATTTTCTGAAGTTGCGGGACGTAGTCAACTTTGGCATTCTGTGAACCCGAGTCAGTATTGACTCTGGCACAGTTCGCAATGAATGCGTAATAGACGTGACCCTTCGATTTACAATTACAGCATTGCGCCAAAAATGGTTCGTTCTGATAATATTTTTTCTCCACTTTTTACAGAAATCATTCAGACGCCAAAACGTGTTTCCATTTCAACACAAACATGTTATTTTATCGAATAAACGCATGTTTATTGCCTCAACAAAAGTAAGTTATGAGTTTCGTGCAAACTAGTCTCAGAACTACTTTAACGGCGTATGTCGGGGAGTAGATCGGCTATCTCACAAGCCTCTCGTGTGACCCTCATTTGAAAATTTCGGACGAAATCCTTCCATCACGTGATGTCAACTATCCGGTTCATATGACGTCAAATGGATGCATGGAATGTATGGGTGGATAAGGCGGAAGAAGAGAGAGAGAGAGAGGCAAAGTGCCACTCGTTGCATCAAAAGGACGTGTCCATAAGAAGGGAATACGTTCAAACTTGGGCACGCAACATTCACATTTGTGGAGTTTAGTAAAAATCTTCGTTTAGACCATCTTCAGTCATCCTTTCGAGAAGAATGTGCATGGCTTCTAACTAACCTGTCAGTAATATTTTCTGAAGTTGCGGGACGTAGTCAACTTTGGCATTCTGTGAACCCGAGTCAGTATTGACTCTGGCACAGTTCGCAATAAATGCGAAATAGACTTGACTCTTCGCATTACAGCATTGCACCAAAAATAGTTCGTTCTGATACTATTTTTCTCTCCACTTTTTACATAAATCATTCAGATGTCAAAACTTGTTTCAATTTGAACACAAACATGTTATTTTATCGAATAAACGCTTGTTTATTGCCTCAACAAAAGTAAGTTATGAGTTTCGTGCAAAATAGTCTCAGAACTACTTTAACGGCGTATGTCAGGGAGCAGATCGGCTATCTCACAAGCCTCTCGTGTGACCCTCATTTGAAAATTTCGGACGAAATCCTTCCATCACGTGATGTCAACTGTGCTAGAGACTGTTTCGCAGGCAGGCGAAGTCTCTAGTGGACTAACTAGAATGCAACTTTGGTACACCATGCCAGTGACGTTCCAGTCCAAAATCGTTTGTTGTTTTTAAATCAGCTCATTTTTTTAAGGAATCCTCGTAAATGCCTAAGCCTGCCAACAACAATGCACTCCAACTCCGCCACACCACAGAAAGTTGACCTTGTTCCACGAAGAAGCATTTTGAGATGGAGATTACGCATCCCAACAGCATGTTTACCCCGGTGAAGCTGCAGCATGGGCCAAATCAGAGAGACAGAATACGACGCCCATTGACAAACTTTTCGTTTTCACACAGAAGTCCTATCTCGCCTTTCAAGTCATGCTCCAGACTTGCGTTGGACTCTGCGAGACGTAAATCGCTCCCCTCGCTGTTCTTTTTCGAGGCATCCCTGGGTTGGCTTGCTGGCCATCAGCTCACATCAGCTCACATCAGCTCACATCAGCTCACATCAGCTCACATCAGATCACATCAGATCACATCAGCTCACATCAGCTCACATCAGATCACATCAGATCACATCAGCTCACATCAGCTCACATCAGATCACATCAGCTCACATCAGCTCACATCAGCTCACATCAGCTCACATCAGATCACATCAGCTCACATCAGATCACATCAGCTCACACAAACACCATTGGAGCTGGTCAGAATAAGAGCAAGTTAAGACACGATTTCCGTAGTGATTCGCCTCTAATGAATCGCGTTGGGAGACACGGTGCATCAATTCTTATCCCCAACCCACAGAAAGAAACCCTGGTCTGACGAAGACATCTCAAGAGCAGACCTTTTAGATGTGACGAAAATATGCGACAACTAGAATTTACTGGTGAAATATTGCTATTATTTTACCAAATATTATGCAAATTCCAGTTTTCTAAGTAAACCCTCCCTTTAAAAAATACATCGTCAGTGTCTTTCATTCTACAGTTTCAGAGAGTAATGGGTTGCGAGGTGAATCACCATTGCATGAAAAGAAAACAATCTACTAAATTAATGGAGTTTTATGTAATTGGTCGATCTGAATAATTATTCAGATTTACACGGACGATTAACATATGCAAGCAAACAAATATGGAGGGGGGAGGGGGGGAGGGGTGGATGGGTGGATGGATGGATGGGGGGATGGGTGGATGGGTGGATGGATGGATGGGGGGATGGAATTTAAGGTTCTATCAGTCGAGTGGACTACATAAGGCCATAACGTTGCAAAAATACGTATGAAAGAATGAATGAAAGAATGTTTACGGCCTTTCAGCCTTTGTAGGCTATGTAAGGCCCCTAATCACGAAATCACAAGAACTAATTAGAAGAGTATAACGTCAAGCCACGATGTTCCTAGTTCTTCGCCTCTTGCGAAACGCGTAGGGGTCAGTTCTTCTATCTCCAACCCACAGGGGGAGCAGACGAACAAACCCAAACAGTGAGAAGGTTCCAGTTTCTTGTTAAGTTACTTTATCAGATTGGTGCTGACATCGCGGCGACATCTCCCTCACTGCATCAGCTTCATTCCACGAAAGTCAGTCTCATTGGTGCATTTCGGCCGCAAAGTCACCTCTCGACCTCATTCTTAGGTACTCCTACAAGGCTGGATGTTCTTTGTGTTGATGTTCTTTGTGTTCGATAGCCTTTGAGTGCACCCTTTCGCCAGCGTCAAAGGCAAACGTATTGCCTGATATAGCTTACTCTCACCCCATACTAGTGTTTTTACTCGTTTCAATTCTTACCTCTTCGATGACCAGCATTTGATTATCCACGTGTCACCATTTGCAAACATACACAAAAACAGACAAGATCAGAAACAGTTTGACATCAGTGCTGATTCCACTGACCGCGAAGCATTCCAGTACAATGCTGACTAAATGCCGTATCTAGGATTAATAACTTTACATTAGAACGAACGATGCCTGCAAAGAACTCACTGGTAACAAGTTTTATTTCTGTATCGTACGTTAACGTAGGTCGATTAATTTGAGCAAAATCGCGTTACCTCTAGTTGTTCAAGAACTTGTCTTCTGCCCTATTTGCTGCGTTATACTCTTCACAAAAAGCTCTTTATAGCTTTTTAATTATTCGAAAACTGAATGAAGACTTCATATTCGTGGTCGTGCTTGTTATGCAAACTCTTTGCATTTTCACTGGATCAGCCGTCAACGTGTGAACTTTGCAAAAGTGACAGAAACAGACACGGAAAAAACTGTATTGACTTTTCCCGTGTTCACTTATTAAGAAGTTCATATCACCACAAAGGTCTTTAAATTTTCTTTGAAACAATACACAGCTCGTGCTTTGGTGCCATTCTATCAAGGAATTATGAGCTGTTAAATATTGTAATTATTTAAAAATGTTTTTTGACATTCGAACGTTACAGAAATCCTAATGATATTTTGCCGCAAGTTAGTTGTGAAACTTGGAAAACACACGCGCGCACACGCATGTATGTCCATGCAGTTCCCGACTAGAATGCACTCCATCAAAGTAAAAATACGCGGGCAATTTGCATAGCTTAACCGGTTGAAGATCAAGACATTATCCAGTTATGAAAGAAGAAAAAAACAGTTCATCTTGCGGAGGCAAGAACGGACAGCCAGCAAAAAGAAGACCTTCGATCGATCTGGAATCCTGCTTTTAACAATGACATCGAGCACAAACCCGGGCCTGTTGAAGCAGACGAGGTACAGAGAATCGTTGATGGGGCTGTGAAAGCTATTGTGGAACTGATGATTGGCATAGCTGTAGAAGTGAGAAATATGCAGGTCAAGCTGACCGATATTAGTGACCACTCATCGCTCGCGTACTTCGATCTGTGACGAAGATAGCAATCAAACAGAAGCGCAACGAACTCCGAGAGAGGAAAATTGGGGTATCTGGCGACCTTACTCCGAGACAACGCCAGGAGATGCAGCAGGCGAGGGAGAAGGGACTTTTCGCCTTTTTTAAGGGCGGCGTCCTCCACACTGAGGCAGGACGGCAACCGATGGACAGGATGGACAGGTACGACAGACCGCACACCCGTTCCTACGCCAGAGCAGCAGCAAGCGACCACACTGCCAGATAGGGACCAGGCCGAAGCCCAGCCAACTGCCCTGAGGTCTGTGTCGAGTCTTTCTCTAGTTCCAATTCCTCTTTGTTTTTGGTTATCATGGAACGTAGACGGATTATGGTCAAAATTTGATGATCCGGGCTTTATAAGTAATTTGGAGATGTTTTCTTTTGTTTGTCTCTGCGAAACGTCCGCCCAGTATTTTGATCCTGCTCCGTGTTTAGCGTCTTTCGATGCGTACATTGCTCCTGCTAAAAAGTTGTCGGCTCGAGGAAGGCCCTCAGGGTGTGTGTGTGTGTGTGTGTGTGTGTGTGTGTGTGTGTGTGTGTGTGTGTGTGTGTGTGTGTGTGCTTTGTTTAGTGAAGAAAAAGCTGCGAAAGTTTATTAGCCAAATACATTGTTCTTTTGAAAACATCTGGTTTTCAAAATACAAAGGTCACTGTTCCTTATGGATAAGAATATCTTGGTTATTTGTACGTATGTACCACCCTCTGGTTCCCCATACTATGAAACTGCGGACGATTCGAATGGTATACGAATACTAGAGAAATGCGTGCTAGATATCTATAGTAAGCATGATGATTGTGCGCTTTTGCTGTGTGGAGACTTTAACGCTAGAACAGCGAATTTGAACACGATTGACTGTGAAAACATTTTTGATGTTAGAACAGATATTCTGGCTGAGACGCGATCTTCCAGTGACAACGTTGTTAACAGATACGGTCATTCTTTGCTGTCCTTCTGTAATGCCTTTGATTTGTCAATTTTGAATGGCTCGGTAGACGGATCACTATCGGGTATGTTTACATTTGTTTCATCGTGCGGAAGCAGTGTTATAGACTACTTCATGAAACGTGGTACTTGGGTGATAAACAGTTTGAGATTGTAAATAAGTGCAAGTACTTGGGAAATGTGATAACAACCAAACTAGCATCCAGTAGTACGCAAGTCGATCTTGCAAACAGAGCGAAGCCAGGACTTGCTGTACTACATAGATCACTGAAGAAAGTCCCTCACATTACTCCCGATGTATATTTTAAATTGTTCGATGCTCAGATCCAACGAATTTTGCTCTATGGAGCTGAAGTGTGGGGTATTGACAATTGTAGCAAAATAGAAAGTGCCCACTTGTTAGCTTTGAAATATTTCTTGAATGTTTCATCTCGCACCCCAAATATGATGGCTTATGGTGAGACGGGTCGTTATCTTTTGTATGTGAATGCCATAATAAGGTGTGTAAAATATTGCTTGAAAATCCTGAGTATGGAGGAATACAGACTTCCTCGTCGAGTCTATGAGATGATGCAACGTAGCGGACATGTTTCATCATAGTCTTCTGGTATCGAGAAAATCTTAATCAAACATGATTGGGGACACGTATGGGACCAACAAACTGTTGCAAATGAGCGTTCATTTCTGATAATGCTAAAAGAAAAGCTAGTTAATAAGTTTCGTCGCGAATGGCGAACAAAACTTGAAGAAAGTAGTAGATTTGTATTGTACAGGGAGATTAAACATGTACTCGAGCCAGAATGTTATCTGCAGGCCATTGACAAGAAGGCATTCAGGAATGTATTCGCGCGCTTTCGTATGGGTATTAGCGAGTTGTTTACTCATAGATTCAGATACAGTTCTGGGCCATCACAAACTCTCTGTACATTATGTAGAGAGAAAGATGAGGATGAAATTCACTTTGTTTTGGTATGTCCTGCTTTATCCAGGGCCGGATCTAGGGGGGTGCTGGGGGTGCTCGAGCACCCCCCCCCCCAAAAAAAAAAAAAAAAAAAAAAAAACCTCCGTGGCAGCCGGGAGTTGGGGGAAGGAGGGAGGGGGGGGGGGGTGGTTGCTCAAATATGTTGATCTACTTCCCACCTCATCGGATATCGGCACACTTTGCTTGGTAGCAGAGACAGTATAGTTAGTAAAAAGCTTGGGAAGGAGGGGGGGGGGGGGGGGCTAAAAGATGCTGGGCCCAGATGCTGTACTACTCTCCACTTGGTATAAGCACACTCTACTTGGCAGCCAAGGTAGCTGGGGAGGGAGGGGGGGGGGGGGGGTGCTGCTATAATTAAGATGCCTTCCTTTTGCTACTCGCACAGACAAATCAAACCCGGGCAGAGACAGGAAGAATCTGTGACCAAACAAAAACTCTTGGAAATGACCGCACTGCCAGATTGCACAGATTTGCACCATTTTTCTCAAAATTTTCCGGGGGGGCATGCCCCCGGACCCCCCTAGAGGGGCGTGCCTGCTTCGCAGGCACGCACTCGTGGCTTCGCCACTTCGATGAGAAGACCCTAAAACAATTTTAAGCACCCCCCCTCAAAAAACTTTGATCCGGCCCTGTTTATCTGATATTCGTCAGCAATATATCATGATATATCTTGAAGGAAGCCCTAGGAATGATCTTGTTACTCTGTTTTCAGCAGAGAGTCCATCTGTGGTCAGACTAGTAAGTGTTTTCTTGCTGAAAGCATTCAAGAGAAGATCCGAGGCACTAGACTCGGTCAAGTCAGACAGTTTCTACATTGATCAACCGAGTTATTGGTAACACTCTCGGGACTGTAATTGACTTGAATCTGTAATATGATTGTGTTACGAGATATTGTAAACTCCTTTGAAATGGGCCGGTGGCCTGATCAAATAAATTTTTCGTTCGTTCATTCGTTCGTTCTCTGTCTCTCTTTGTCGTTCTCTCCCTCCCCTCTCTCTCTCTCTCTCTCTCTCTCTCTCTCTCTCTCTCTCTCTCTCTCTCAGTGATGAGAGCATAGAATGCATTAAGAACTTTAAATTGCACCAGAATTGGAGAGACAGCGCAGACTGGTACTAAACAACGGCATACATTTAACACCGACAGGACTTTGAAAATGTACAGAACTAATAACCAGTCGAGTCTAGTTTATGCGGAGGAAATTTGAAGAACCTGCAAGAACATGGTTTCGGAGTCTCCAGGGTCGATGTCTCAGGCGTAGGTGGGCATTTCACAGGGAACAAGGTCATCGGCGCAGAAAGGCCCAGACGGACACGCATCAGGTGCATCGTTTGCGAAGTGAAGCGGAGAGAAAGGAGGGGATTGAACCACGTGACATGTATGATAAACTCCAGACGACGACGTGATGTCCTCGGTGAATGCTATTAGAGTGGGATGCGAAGATAACTAGCGGATACAATGGAAAAGACGAATGAGGATACCAAAATCAATACGTTTGCAAGCTCTAGAATAGCGATACTTTTCCTTCCCAGACCAAAAAGTCTCGAAAAGATTCTCGAAAGCTTTATGCAGCCATTCCACGTGCATGGGCATTAACTCACCCCCACCCTGTCGACTGCAGGAAGAGTGTGGGTCACGGCGTACAGCAAATAAAATTGTGCAGTGCATTGAGTCTTATTTCACATTACCATAGTGTGTTTAACTGTGAACGCTCCCTCCTGTTTCTCCTCCCTCCTTCTCCCTCATCCTTCCCTTTCATTCCTTCTCCTTCCTTCTCATTTCTCCTCCTTCTCCCTTCTCCTTTTCCTTCTCCCTTCTTCTCCTTGTCCCTTCTCCTCCTCCCTTCTCTTCCTTTTCCCTTTTCCTCCTCCTCCTCCTCCCCCTCTCTTTTCCTCCTCTTCTGTTCTCCTTCTGCTCGGGTGGGAATGGGGTGAGAAGATGGGGGGTTTATATTGGAAAGTTTATGCTGTAAGAGAAATGACTGAACAGAAAGAGTCGTTGCATTTCTCCAATGAACCGATAAAGATTTTTCTACCGTAATGTATACGAAAGAGAACAATGATTTCACATATCTGAAACTATCAAAATCGGGGGTCATGACTTGTTTAAATACCCTCGCATCAAGAAATTACGGCAGAAAACAGTATCACGTGTAAGGTAAAATACAGTATGCCGTTGGCCGTGATGTGATTCATCGTGGCTGAAGGTACATCTAAAAACATTCGTTGTATGTTTGATATGTGTTGGCTCAAAAAGAAATGATTAATTTTCGAAAGCAACCTTGATAAAGCCGTTATAAGGAATTACAATCACATTTGCTATGATATTTTCATTTTAAAAGAGTGACACGTTGGAATATGATGCACCATGCATGAAAAAAATTAATAAGTCCAAAGTCTTTGGAGCAGCCTTCTAGCAGACGCACTGCAAGGTCGTGGTATTTATGGCGGAAATACACACTTAGAATGATAATGTATATGTGCAACAAACATGTTGTTTTTTCTGACTAATTTTGTCGATGAAAGACCATGGTGGCATGCTTTTTGTACGCGTAAGTTTGGTCTTCTCATGTGCAGTCACTTTAGTTAGATGGCTCCTTATTCTCAAGAGGAAGTTAAGAAGTCGAAAAAGAGTGACTTGGAGCCAAAGATTAACCCGAAGGTCTCACTTTTTCGTCAATAAAAGAAATTCAGTTCCACAAATGTTTGCAAAGTCGACCTGAGTGGACAGAAAATTAGTGAATCAACGTTGCCCCAAGACAGTAAATCCTGTAACATCCGGGTATTACTGCTGACTGCCTGTAGTTACGCCTGGGGCACCGATGCGCCAACAAAATAGCATTTCCGCTTGTTTTTATTATACCGTATGGAGACAAACTTATCTGAATGGAATTCTACTTCTTTGTCTGGGTCTTGATAGATGTGAAGACTTCAATACCATGGGGGACTGACTCGCTTTTTCTTCCATTAGTATTCCTATTTTTCAATCTGCTCCTATTTTGGTGACTGTTTCAGTGCTGGATGGCACCACTGGCATCAGGCAAGTCTGATGCCTACCTTTTACGTCCTGTCATTCATAAAATCGCTCTGGACTTACAGTGTGCAAAATGCAACGTGAAAGGGAGTTTAGTCCTTTGTGACAGAAGTCTGGTTCATGAAATCGAAGAGAGATTTGCTTACTCCACCATTTTCTCTTCAAATGGATTTTTCGATGACGACTTTAGATGCGGTAAATGGGTTTTCAATATTTCCAAATTCGCCTCCAAACGTTGTTTAATGGTGGTATAACTAAATTGTTCATAGATATTCCTCCATGTCACGGAGTCGGAGAACAGCCAAATGTAACTTAATATATCAATCTCTCTCTCTCTCTCTCTCTCTCTCTCTCTCTCTCTCTCTCTCTCTCTCTCTCTCTCTCTCTCTTATGTTATGTGTGATTGTTGTGTGTATGTTTGTACTTGTCATAATGTTTTGTATTAGGGTGTGCATTCTTTTCTTTATGGGTGTGAATGTGTGTGTGCGCGCCTTGAGTCGCCTAAGTGGTGAGATATGTGCGCGTTAAAAATTATCGTATTATTATTATTATTCCTCTCCTCTCCTCTCCTCTCTCTTCCTCTCCTCTCCTCTATCTTCCTCTCCTCTCCTCTCTCTTCCTCTCCTCTCTCTTCCTCTTCCTCTCTCTCTCTCTCTCTCTCTCTCTCTCTCTCTCCCTCTCTCTCGTCTCCTCTCTTCTCTCTCCCTCTTCTCTCTCTCTCCTCTCTCTCTCTCCTCATCCTCTCTCTCTCTCTCCTCTCTCTCGTCTCTCTCTCCTCTCCTCTTCCTCTCCTCTCCTCTCCTCTTCCTCTCCTCGCTCTCTCCTCTCTCTTCCTCTCCTCTCCTCTCGTCTCCTCCTCTCTTCTCCTCTCCTCTCTCTCTCCTCTTCCCTCTCACGTCTCTCCTCTCTCCCTCTCTCGTCTCTCTCTTCATTACTCTCGATCTCTCTCTCTCTTCTCTCTCTCTCTCATCTCTCTCTCTCTATCATCTCCTCTCTCTCAGTCTCTCTCTCTCTCTCTCTCTCTCTCTCTCTCTCCTCTCCTCTCTATTCTTCTCATCTCCTCTCTCTTCCTCTCCTCTCTCTTCCTCTCCTCTCCTCTCTGTTCCTCTCCTCTCCTCTCCTCTCTCTCTCTCCTCTCCTCTCCTCTATCTTCCTCTCCTCTCTCTCTCTCTTCCTCTCCTCTCCTCTCTCTCTTCCTCTTCCTCTCCCTCTCTCCATCTCCCTCTCCCTCTCTCTCTCTCTCTCTCTCTCTCTCTCTCTCTCTCTCTCTCTCCACTTTCTTCCCACCTTCTGGCACTTCCTGTGTGGCCGGGTAGGTCATTGCGAGTTTCCGAGGTGTCTCTCTGCGCAGGAAGTGCTGCGGCGTTGACATGCACGGTGGAGGAGTGGCGCCCTGCTTGCCTCCTTGTTCGTGCCGCCCTCTGCATGTCAACACCAGTTCCTTCCGGTTCATTGCTCGCAGGGCTCTTGGCTTGTCGCCTCCAGGAAGTCCAGGCACAGCAACGGACGCAGGTGAACATGGTTCCAAGGAAGAAGACATTATTTCACGAGCGACGACCCCTTTTCTCTCCTTGATGACATCGGTGAGGAATCAGGCATGGGAAAGCGGGGACAAAATGTTCTGCTTACATGGAGAGTCCATAAGAAAGAAGAGCTTCACCACATGAGACACGCTTGTGATGACGCTGGCCGGAGGTGAACGTCTGCGATACATCCATGTGGATGGGATCAACCGTTATCAAAAGGTGGGGTTGCATTTACTGTTCTCGAGTTCGATCCTCTCGACTGTCAAAGAGGATAACTTCGGGGCGAATTCTTACGTGTTCATGAAAAGAATGATGTAAGAGAAAAGTAGACCATCATGAATGAGAAATACATTTTGTTGCAATTTTAAAAGAAATTGCGCTCTGTACAATAAAGAGCAACCAATCTCAATGTTGCGTAAAAACAAAGTGATGTGTCCTGCAGAGTTGCAACATGAATGGCTGTGTGAGATTTAGCGGGGATTTTATATACTGGTTGGTGGTCGTTTTTGTGACGGTCATAAGCAATGCCCACAGAAAGGGCTCCGACTGTGCAATTCATCGTTGTCATCATGTCAAGAATTCTCTGCCTGATTATATGCAGGCAACTCTTCCGGGGTTTGCAGCTGAAGTTAAAAAATGGTTTGGACAACAGAGAAAGCAGTCACGATCAAAACGTCGCAGAGGCTGAACGGTACCTATCAAGTTGCCTTTTCACATTTCGCACGACATTGCTTTTAAATGGACACTTACCTATCACGTGGTCTCTCCACAGTGATGTCAAGTCAGCAAATCAAGATTTTGACTTTTAAAATGCGCCGAGATATACATATTTTTGTCTCTATGCATAAAAAAAGGATTTTAGCCAACAATTGATGTAATTAGAATTTTATTTGTTACTTTTAAAATAATTATGTTTCTGCTGTAGTTCAGTTCATGCTAGTTTACACTTGATAAAGTGTGTACATGTTTACTGAGATCGTGATAAGAAAATCCAAAGTTCTATAATTTTGTTTTAATTGCTTTCTCAAA
This sequence comes from Theodoxus fluviatilis, assembly GCA_034096865.1. Lineage (NCBI taxonomy): Eukaryota > Metazoa > Mollusca > Gastropoda > Cycloneritida > Neritidae > Theodoxus > Theodoxus fluviatilis. The sequence goes on along the minus strand of JAWQFJ010029862.1, from coordinate 10,335 downwards.
CAGTTTGCCTGCATTATCTCATATTTCACTCATTTGTTTGAAAACGATTTAGAATCTGTCACATTTGGCAAATATATCTTGTTTCTTCAGTGGAAAATGTTACTTAAAAAGAGAGGTGTGTGTGGGTGTGATTTATTGTACTGTTATGCATGCCCAATCATTACGTTTTTAGATTGTAGAAGCAGCAAAGTTCAGTCCTGTCGCCCACGCGTATTCAACGAATATTGTCGATACCGTTTCGAAACGAACTGAATGTCACGAGGACACACTTTTATGGCTTTGCATGATTTCGATGTTTTAAAAAATTACTTGCTTCCATACGGATTGCTGCTGATACTGTCGCCCCCCCCCCCCCCCCCCCCCCCCAACCCCAACACCCCCACCCACCCCCGTCATGGCTGGAAAAGATCACGTGTTGTAGAACATTCAACCATCTTAGTGCTGTGTATGCCCATTCGAGACAGATACCCAATTCAGGGGTTCGAGGACGGTTACGTTCCCTCTCACACAATTTGTCTACATGACAGGTCCGGCGTTAGGTTGCTTGAGTGCATCTATCACCGTTGAGGGTGCTGGAGATGACGGTACGAAATTGCGTCCAGAGAAGGTATCATTGCGGGCCTCTTTCGCCCCGTAGCGGACGTCGTTGGGATTGGGTTAGGCTGCGTGTGATGGATGGGGGAGACCACATAGAGGACTTGATACTGCCCAGAGAGGGCCGGAAGATCGGACAGCATCCATTTTTTGTCCGTGCCCAGACGAGCTGCCAAGGTTACAGGAATTTAGTGGAAATTAATCGCACGTCCTCACCACGTCTTCTGAAGGATTTAACGTTTGGCCATTAGCCATGGAGCATGCAGCAGGGCGTAGCACTTTCAAAATAGAACGTTTTGATTGTACAGTATGTTCTTATTCGTAACAAAGTATAGTGTATTCCTCTCTCTCTCTCTCTCTCTCAGTTTAGGACACCCTCAACCGCTATGCCAGTCGCTGGACTACCAGTTACCTTGGAGACTATGCTGACATCCTTGCTGTCGACGCATGAGCCTCCTTCATGGAAAGTTACAGGCGAGCTTGGGACAATCGTGGTTGTGCTACGGTTTCGAGAGGACGATGGCCGACCATTTCTCGATTCCGACATCGAGAGAGGAGAGTGGAAAAGGAAGACACCGTCACAGCGGCGACGAGACCAACAACGGACTCGGCTACACAGAGTGATAGGTGAGCATAGAGCGGTCGACACTCTTTTGCGCGAAAATTTAAATGAAAGTGTTGTTGCGACATCTACAATCTCTGATGCTGTTGCTGCACGAAATGCTTGCGCCTTCTCACGTTTAACCTTTGACCCGTCAGGCGCATGCGTTCACTCTGAAACAGAATCTGCCACAATGCCAGTCGAGCCTCCCTAACGATCATCAACTCCTTCCAGCCACGTCGATCCCCTCAGTTTTTCACCACCTTCGAGTGAAGAGGCTGCAAGTGAAGAATTTAAAGCTGCCCTTCAACACAAGATGAAGAAACTAGAGGAGGCCCTCTCTCACCGGATGGAAACGATGGAAAATTCACTGCGGGAAGAAGTGAACGGAGTGCACACAGCTCTGAATACCAGCGACACCAACCAAGCTACATCTGCTGATCGCCTCTATGATCGTGAGAAGATCCACTTCATGTCATCAGCCGGTGATGCAGCAGCTGCTCCTGTTCCACCTGCTCCAGACTCGCCTGCCTTCAACAGCAAGATGAATGTAAACAAAGACAAGACCGAGAAGCGCCGGACGCCGCCGCCAAGACAACTGTCTACACGGTCTGCACGTAAAAAATGACTTTGTTGATGACAGACACTCGTCCCCCGTGCAAATCGTGCTTTCCAAAACTGGGTGCCGGTTTTGATGACTTTGATCGAGTTGTTCGCGTTTGAATCTCGTGGTCCGCGTTCCCAATGTAATAGGCCGGTGGCCTACACATTAAATTTGTTCTGTTCAGTTCAGTTCAGTTCAGTTCAGTTCAGTTCAGTTCTCTCTCTCTCTCTCTCTCTCTCTCTCTCTCTCTCTCTCTCTCTCTCTCTCTCTCTCTCTCTCTCTCTCTCTCTCTCTCTCTCTCTCTCTCTCTCTCTCTCTCTCTCTCTGTATGTGTGTGTGTGTGTATTTGTGTGCGTGCGTGTATGTATGTGTGTGTGTGTGTGCGCGCGCGTGCGTGTGCGCGCGCGCGCGCGTGTGTTTATGCACGTATTCACCTCATCACAATTGGCTCTCGCGTATTCGCGGTTCAGCATTTGTGCCCTCAGTTATTCGCGGGATTGTCATTAGAACGTAACTAATGGTGGTTCGCGTAAACTCACGCATCTTCGCACAATCGCAAATATCTACCGCGATTTCTTCTTGTGGCTTTTAAGTGGCAATTAGCGTTTTTTCACGCTTTTTACGCTATTTTATTAATTAAAAAGTATTGATATATGATATAATATTAATTAAAAGCCAAGAAAACATCAAAATAAAATCAAACAAAACCTAATTAAATAATAGATAATAACGTCTGATTAGACGCACGAAGACGCATGCTCCTGAAGAAGCGGCTTCATCTGAGGAGCTGTAAATTCTCTGCTTTGCTGCGCAGTCATCATCAACGTCATCATATTTATAATAATAATAATAATAATAATAATAATAATAATAATAATAATAATAATAATAATAATAATAATAATAATAATAATAATAATAATAATAATAAATAACATTTGTATAGCGCATTTCTGTACAACTCAATGCGCTGACATTACCACATTCACACGCATACATTCATCAACAAGCTTACCAACATAATACAAAACATAATACAACTTACAGACCTGAGAATGGATACAACAACATACATGATCATGAGAAGAAAAATCAAACAAAAGCCAGTCGAAACATGTGAGTCTTCAGTTGCGACTTAAAAATAGGTAAAGTGGGTGCGTCACGCAGGCCAGCCGGCAGCGAGTTCCAGACAGAGGGGGCATTGAAACTAAAACTACGCTCACCAAAAGATTTTGTACTACGTTTAGGAATTTTGAGAAGCTTTTCATTTGCTGAACGGAGAGAACGGGATGGTTGATATGTGCGAAGGGATGCCGAAAGATACACAGGAAGAGTACCATCAAAATGACGGTAGGCCAAAACAGCAATTTTGTACTGGCAGCGGAATTTCACGGGAAGCCAGTGTATATGCCTAAGCATGGGTGTCACATGATCGCGTTTTCCCTTCCTCAGCACGAGACGTGCTGCGCTATTTTAAACGCGCTGCAGACGGTTCAATTGTTCTGCTGGAAGACCCGCCAAAACTGAATTACAATAATCCAGCCTTGAAGTGACCCTGGCAGTTTATTATCGTCATCTTACTGCGCAGCCAATTCATCATCTTCATCTTCAATCAATGTCATTTATTTTTGGTGAGGACCCGAACATTTTACTGTATTTTTGATGAAATAATAATTACTTTTATATTTACACATAAATGCTTCGAATTGTGTTCTTAATGTTTAAAGCTGAGTTTGAAATGCGTGTAAAGTGTTTGGGGCATTTTTTAAGTGTTTAAACTATGAAAATGTGTGTTTTAGGCATTTTTACGGATCATTACCAATACTCGCGATTTTTCGCTATTCGCGGGTGTTATAGGAACGTAATCCCCGCGAATAACGGGGTCTGCTCTACATTGATATCCGTAAAACTCCGGGGAGGAGTAAAGAAGACGTGCCGGATGGATAGACCATGGGAAGAAGAGGAGGGAGAGGAGTGGTGACTGGGAGGAAGGGGGGTGGGGGGTGGGGGGGTTGGCGGAAGGAGGAAAGAGCACTGGCTGTTCAAGAGTGGGGAGATGTGGGTTGCCAAAATACGCGGAGTAGAAGCAAGTAATCTGACACAGTGGGAAGACAGGGCAGCGAAATGCTGACTGCCAGGAGACGGGACAGGAAGTGGGAGTGGCACACACTCCCACAAGTTAAGGTTCTGCCACTCTGTTACTTACACAAGGACTGCCAAGTCCTTCATTCTACTCAATGAGAATAGTAAAAGCTATGTTATATATATATGTTACCAAATATATACTTCATTGTTGTTGATATTGTGATGGTCCCCCATCTGTGAGTTCAACCAAACGGATCAAGGGAATGAATAGAGAAGGCAGCGATTGTTATCCAGGCCCATCTGTGAACAAAGCCACTTTGAAGTTAGAGTCACTGGAAGGGAAGCAATGGAGAAGGCAGTTATTGTTATCTAGAGACCCACACGCAGGTGCAGACAGCATGACATCAACGAAGCGTCCTGCCACCGGCCTGTTGGAGACGCTACCTGTTGACTCCACCCACATTTTGGGAGGCAGCTGCAGCCTCAAACTAACTTGTTGTTGAACTTCCCATAATTAACTACTCCCTGGGGAACTAATGTTCTAGCTGCTTGCTGTTGAACTTCCCATAATTAACTACTCCCTGGGGAACTAATGTTCTAGCAGCTAGAACATTAGTTCCCCAGGGATTAGTTAATTATGCTAGAACATTAGTTCCCCAGGGAGTAGTTAATTATGGGAAGTTCAACAACAAGTTAGTTTGAGGCTGCAGCTGCCTCCCAAAATGTGGGTGGAGTCAACAGGTCACCATGGCATGTCACGACATGAGTGGCTCGCCCCCTCAGCATTGAGGTTCATGAAAAGCAACGAGAATCATCGTCCCCTTCACTTCGGACTGACCACACAAGCAGAGCACAAGGCTCGCCCCGAAGTCCCTGCTGAGACAGATTATTTCCTCCAACTCGTCTCAGAGGTGCCTGACCATCAACGCTGTTGTCATAAACCTTTTGCTATGAACGGAGACGAGTCCCCATCAACGCTGCCCACCAACGCTGCCATCGCCGCTACCCATCAACGCTGTTGTCGTCACCCCTTCTGTTGGGCCTAGAGACAAGTTCCCACCAACGCTGCTGTCACAGCTATACCTTCAGCGGTAAATTGTGAACCTACCTTCCCCTGGAAAATTCTGGAATTGAAAGTTAGTAAACTCGTGTTATATGAACGTTGTTTCATCAACGAACATTCGGAGAGCGCTTTCAACAGACTCACGAGATAAGCCACCCAAGTGGAACTGAAGATAAGCTTTACCATTCATTAATTAGGGCTGGCCTAGTACTAACTACTATTCTTGTGCATGCTTGATTTTTACAGGAATATATTATAGTTTGTCATTTTTTGATTAAATCATTATTAATTGATTTCTCATGACCTTTTCTTCTGGTTTTGAGAGAAAGAGACAGCGCGAATGAAAGCAGTGACTGTTATGTGTGCAAGTTAGGCCTCATCCAACAAG
>JAWQFJ010029850.1:0-11670 GCA_034096865.1 Theodoxus fluviatilis | reverse complement strand
CTGTGTGTGTGTGTGTGTGTGTGTGTGTGTGTGTGCCTGTATGTCATTTTCTCAATTTCTATGTACTTTCCTCATTTTATTTTATTTCTTTTTGCTTTGTTTTGCAGGTGATTGAAGCATTCAAGGTCCTTCACACATCCAAGCACAGGACATCAAATTCTTCCCGTAGTTACACAACATACAAGGCTGCACGATGCCTATACTGTTCCCATACAATGCCTTGGCAACTGGACAGACCAAGCCAGGTGAACCTCTGCCTGAGGCCATGGAGATGGAGACATCAGATGAAGAAGACATCCTTCTGGAACTCCACCAGTCTCCCAGGGAACCTTCCCCTGGCAGCTCCAGACCTGGGCCAGATGGCCAGACTGGATGGAGCCAGTGCCTGTCCAAGGCAGGGCTGTCCTCAGTCAGACGACAGTGGAAGCTTCACAGAGACTGGGCCTGTCCTGGAAAGGCACTGCGACCAGGAGGGGCTGATCCAAGAGCTGCACGTGTCGGAGCTGACCGCCCTTTGAGCAAGAGGAGGCCCGCAAGCAGAAGAAACAGAGGAAGAAGGCCAAGAGAAAGAAGGTGAAAGTTTGCCTGTGATGCACACTTTGAAATGGGGAAAAATTATCACAGGGAATGTGTTTGTAGACTGTTTTGGGACCTCCCCCCCCCCCCCTCCCCACAAAAAAGTGGTGTTTACGGTGACCTCACCAACCCTATTCTATCTTGCTGACCTTCAACTTTTTTTAATGGTTTAAAAAAAGAGAAAAAAGAGGAAAGAAATTGAAGGTAAACAACAAACAGTGTGCTGTCCCATCTTCCCATTGAGCAAAATTTGTTAAAAAAGCAATCTCAGGGAAAGAAAAATGTTTATTTATGTTCAGATGAATCTACTGTATACAGACACTTCTCAAAACACACACACACATATGCATGCATGCATGCACACATGGACAACCCCAATTTGGCTTCCCTAAAAATTATCTTTAAAAATTTAAAGTCAGGCATACCCACCAGCCCTATTCTTTTCGGCCATGTTACCTTGACCACAACTATTTTTTGTGTGTGCTTTAAATTATTGATTCAGTCAGGTATGGGCAAGTCTGCTTAATGTACTTGAGCTGATCCCTGGCTGCTCAGAAAAGAAATGCTCTCTGGAAAACTCCAAAGAAAGTCGTGTGCATGTGAGAGACATTTACTCCTTTTTTCTCTCCTTTCTTCTGCTTCCCTTTGATATTATTTATACGCTTCCAACCTCCTCTAAGAATATCATGAAGCCCCCCCCCCCCCCTCCCCAAAAGAAAGGTGTGGTTACACTTACAGTAACCCAACTGATCCCCCTTTTTTCTCCTGGCCCTAAACATTTTTTTTAAAGATCATGCAGACAAAAAAGTAGAATAAAAGGTAAACAACAAAATGCATACTTTCCTATCTTCTCTAACCTATGAACATTCACGAATTTCACTATTTAAGGTTTATAAAAGCGTTTTCAGTGAGAAAAAGTTTGGTTTATGTTCAATCTAGCCTCCTCTAAAAACAACTAAACAGTTTTAGCTATCTAAGGATCCTTTGTTGTTGTTTGCAGTGTTAACCATAACTATTATTTTCCTTTGCCTTAGAAAACTCTTTGCTCTAAAAACATGAAACTCAAATGAGATCATTTTGACTGGTCAACATGAAAGCTTGATTGCACTTCATTGTGTTGAAATCTGTTTTATTTCGACCCAGAAGATAAAACTTTTCAAGTTCAGTATAAGGCTTCTGCAAAAGCCATTTCCATGGACTGACATCAGGCAGTTAGAGCACGTAGGTCTACTATAGATTTATATTCATTCTCTAAAAAGTGCAAGAACTCCCATATGTATGAAGTTGATGGGTAAAAGAAAATGGTTCCATTTTCACAATAAATACAGCACCATTATCATTAAGAAAGAAACTAAAATACTCTACTGAAATTGACATGGATGAACTGTTAAGAAAGCACCAAGTACAGACATATCCCTTTTGATACTTACCTCCATAGATTGAGGTATTTTCACAATAAATGCAAGGTTTCGTTGATGTTTTTGACAGATTCGGAAGCGACTGTGGCGAGCAGTGAGAACGACATGGAAGTACATCAAGCGCGGATTCTCTGGCTATGCTCCGACACCCGGAATCATCAACAGTTTCACCTGGGGTGTTAACCTACCTCAAGAGCTGTTCAAAAATCCCCCTACAAGACATTGAGAGAGAGAGAGAGAGAACGAACGAACGAACAAACTTTAGTTTACAAGGATAGTGAATTAGGCAGTAGTGCCTTTCTTACTTTCAGCCCTTGAGGCAAAATATTCAAATGTGGTAAGAGAGAGAGAGAGAGAGAGAGAGAGAGAGAGAGAGAGAGAGAGAGAGAGAGAGAGAGAGAGAGAGAGAGAGAGAGAGAGAACAAATGAGCACTACTGATAGGAAAATTATGACATCAAATACAGAAGTAGAAAATTCAAATCTAGAAATGTTTCCCTTAGTTGAAATTTCTAGTTTGAAAGTTAAAAACATATCAGATTCGAATGTGTACAGTGTCAACTTTTATTTTTTTAAATATAATATGCATAATGTGTACAACAGTTTGACACACAGAAAGAGACAAACTGGAGAAGAGAGCGAGAGATGAGAGAGAGAGAGAGAGAGGAGAGAGAGAGAGAGAGAGAAGAGAGAGAGAGACAGAGACAGAGAGAGTGAGAGACAGAGAGAGACAGACAGAGAGAGAGAGAATGAGCAAACAGTGTTGAAAGGAAAATGACAACAAATACATTAGTAAGTGGAAAACTCAAATATAAAAATGTTTTCATTTGTTGAAATATCTTGTTTTAAAGTTAAAACATATCAGATTCAAATGTGTACACTGTAAACTTGTTAACTTTTGTTTTGTAAGCATTATGAAAACAGTAATAGGACACACTGAAAGAGATTGGGAGAGAGAGAGAGAGAGAGAGAGAGAGAGAGAGAGAGAGAGAGAGAGAGATGTGTAGAGAATGTAATGATGCCATCACCTATCTGTACAGCATATTTGTTGAAGAACAGAACCAATAAAAGAATGTGATAATGGAAATGTGTATACATGTACATGGAGTACTTTGATTGCCACAGAGGCATAATCATTGACAGATACCAATCATGGCACCAACATCAGTGTGGAAATGAGCATTCTGTGCTAAGGAGAGTTCATACCAACTGCAAGCATTTCAGGTGTACCATCATTTAGGCCATTTCTATCCCCTCCAGGGTTTTGGCTCTGTGGAAGCAGCTATAGCTACAGAGCTGTCACAACTGCATTTTATCTCCAACCTCAGTTGACTATCAAAAGACACTACACACCGTACAATGTAGTAACATATGCTGTGGTAGTGTTTTTGAAACCGAGGCAGTTATGAACACACACACACACACACACACACACACACACAAACAAACCAGAAAAGATCATACCTCATATCTGATCAAAGTTTATTCTAAGGTCATATTGGAGAGCTTACACTGGCATTTTTGAGAATTTGTGCAATGATTTGACATGGAATTGGAAACAGATGGCAGAAATCTGCACAAACTATCATCTACACCATGCTTACACATGGTATATCTGGTATAAAAGAAAACCCAAAGCATTCTAACAAAAACTACAGGAATTGTTTCACTTTATGAGTATAATTTCATTTTGCTTCAGGAAAATAATATTTCCTTATAATCTGTGAAGCATTTTCCACAATATCCAGACCATCCCAATCATTGATACTCATAAAATGCCAATGCACACTAACAACAACAACGACGAAAGATTTATTACGATCAAGATGCAAGGAACAATCAAATGATAAAGCAGAAATCCCCTTCAGGCCTCAAGAAGTGGTGCAAACTTGAGGCTTGGAATGAGAGCAATCACAGTTGAATGGTATGGCACAGGGTAAGCTTCCCACTTAAGCCAACTCTTCTCGGAACCAATGCATTCCAGAACTGTAAATCCTGGTTAAACAAGTTCAATTCCACAGCTTTTCCTTCTTAATCACATGCTGCAAGAAACTGCAGAAAGCAAAGCCACACCTTTTTTACTTCCACCAAACACATATTTCTGATGTCTCTCATGAATAAAATTAAAAACTTCCATGTGAATCCACACATTAACAATGGGTTTTCCAACAAATTATGACCAATTTCACAGCCTAGACCCTGCTAGGAATCGCATAAAAGCCACGAGTATTGATGGATTCATTGCATGAGAGTTTCACAACAGGTCATCAAAAGTAAGTCTGTTATAGGCATTGTGCGATGAAGAGTCAACTTAGTGTGAGGAAGAGAGAAATACAGTGAGGGCTGTAGGTCAACAATCGGAGAGATCTTGATACAAAATGACACTTCTGTACAACTTTTCCAAGACTTCTCATGAAACACACAAAAACACCAAGCCAGGAACAACACCAAACTAAGGCCTGCACTGGACTGTGTGTCAAACAGAACACACATTTGTAAAGTTACTTCGGTCATATATTAAAACAACTGTCACACCTGATGTAGACTTTTTGGTAGAAAATTTGTGCATTTTCATCAGGTGCATTTTACCTTTGTCTTTGTTTTAATATACAACCAAAGTAACTCCATAAACATGTTGTGTGTTCAAGCCAAGCAAATGATTCTGTCTGGTGCTTGGCTTACAAACTGAACTCCCGAGCACAACTTATTTCGACTTGCATCTCTTTTATGCTCACAACCTTGCCTTGAATGGAAGAGCCAAGATCTTTTCTGATCTTCTCAAACTAACAAAGTCTTATTCAGAAAGGTTCAGGTGCATTGCCTGTCATGGGGACCGTCGCCCCAACTGTCTCAGTGCAGGGAAGCAGCTCTACAGGCAGACAAGGATGGTTCTCTTGAGGCGGAGAAGGAACCAGGAAAGGCCATGTGGCTCCATTGCCCTGCACCACAAGCCCAATTCTCAAAGTAAGGGCCCCACTGCTACACCTCCACCCAATAGCTCAGGTGTGGGTACCTCTCAAGAACTTGGACAACTTCAAGTCTTTCACACAGGGCTTTATCCGTGCAAGATCATCCTTAATATATCAAGCATGAAGCAAACACAAAATAACACATTACTCCTTTGCAGGTAACAAATGGTCAATGCAAGAAAGGAAGCATATAAAGCCTTGTCTGCAAACCAATACATCCAGAGATTCATTTTCCAAGGACTTTGGAACAACTGGGCTTCATCAGTTTGTTTCAAAGCACAGCTCCACAAAGTTTGAGGTAATGTGCATGAATCCAAACCCCATCCCACCCATCCCCTCCAAAACAACATGCTTCCATGCACATACACATGCATGCACACACACATGGATGCAAACACACACACACACAAACACACATACACGCACACACACACTTTTGAGAATAGAATCGGTACTCAAGTTGTTAGAGCACACAAAAGCACATCCTGGCACACCGATAGCACATCCTGGCACACCGATAGCACATCCTGGCACGCCAATACCCTCTCTTGGTTCAACAGCTCAGCCTGCCATCTGCTGTTTTTCAGTCTTGGCAAAGTGCAGCAAGCCTTGGGCATCTCTGTAGTCACACTGGCATAGCACTCCCCATGGGGCAGAGCTCTTGGTTCAAAGCAGGGCAGTTTAGAGGGAGGGAGGGAAGGAGGGAGAGGAGAGAGAGAGAGAGAGAGAGAGAGAGAGAGAGAGAGAGAGAGAGAGAGAGAGAGAATAGATTTTGACTACAGGTGCCTCTGCTCCATCCAGGAAACTAACAGAAAAGTACAAAGTTTTTGCAGAGGCACAACAGCAATGAGAATATGTTCAGACTGCACATCTTGTTTGAAATACATTTGTTCTTTCTTTTTTTTTAATAGAAAAGTGAATCTATGTGTTTGAAGCCAATTTGTGAGCTCGCTTTTGGCACTGAACAAGAGGAGGTTAGGTGACTTTGATAGTAAGTTACTAGTGTGATGTAGTACGTTCAAAGTGGGACACAGTACACAAGTGTCTCGGTGTCAATTGATAGGAAAATGTTTACAACACCACTTATTTCTTGAGTTGGCATTTTCAAGTATGCTGTTGTATACGTGAAAATATCCATAAATACAGCATCAAAAACACCCCTAACTTGACACTTTTCCTACAAAGCACAGCAGATGCAAGTGGTGACAAAGTGAGATCCAAACACAAAACTTATTCCATTAGCCTTTCTTGGCCTTCTCTATACCCAATCTGGAACCTCCTTCATATCACAAAACACATGACAACTGTGTTACTGTGAACATAACTTGTAATGGTATGCAAAGAACACAAACGGTTTCAATGCAACAATCAAGTATTGCATGCTTTTTTTATAACCACAGGGATAACATTCATGGAAGGCCAGCAGAAGTGTACATGTCAGTTTTTCCTCATTCTTGTCTTTCCAGACTGAAAAGTTTCCTTTTTCCATCAAGCACTGGTTGAACGAGCAGCCAGAGCATCTCGATGGCCCAATATCATTTATTTCAGACAGGTCTGATCTGCCCATGCTGGGCTTTCAATGCCTACCCCAGTGCTTCAGATTACCAGTAACTATGAGGCGAGCAAGGGAATACTGATAGTTCAACATGCAACAGTGTTCTTTAGGTAACCTTCACATTTAAAACCACACCAATTGCAGGATGAAAGAAGGAGGAGGAGGAGAAGCAGGAGGAGGAGGAGGGGGAGGAGGGGGAGGAGGAGGAGGAGGAGAGGAGGAGGAGGAGGAGGAGGGGGGGGGGGGGGGGGGGGGAAGAGGAGGAGGAGAAGGAGCAGAAGAAGAAGAAGAAGATATCACACCATCATCATTCATACTTCCAGGCGCTTGAGCAACAAAGGCCATTTTTATAAGGAGCAGACATTCTGTGTGTGTGGACAGAAAATGATGCAATCAGCAACACAATAGGCAAGTACTGCCAGTCAATGAATATGAAATCAACTTGGGAAACCAAAGGAAATTGTTTTCCTGTTTCATGCTCACTCATTCAGGACGTGCTGGGTCACTGTGCAGGAAATAGCAATGGGGACCTGGTATCCCATAGCAACCGTCACTTCAAATGTTTTCAGTGACTGTCTCTATATAACGCACACAGAGAAGGGTGTCCAGTTCTTGCAAAGGCATCTTAACCACACACATTGATTCCAAGTGCCTGGATAGATATCCACATGCTGTTGATCATGAGATGCTTGATATTTAAGGCATCCATGAAGAGCAAAAGGATTTGTGTTCAGGCAGTTCTCTGCATTGGTGGCAAACATGTGCCAAGGATCTGCCTACATCCTTCTCAAGAGTTCCGGTACTTGCAGTCACTGGGGTGTTGAACTTGCTCTGCTCAGCATGCATTAAGAAGCACCAGGAAAGCATGGAAAAGAAAATCACATTCAATTGGACCCCGTTCGAGGACAACAATTTACATCAAACCCAACAACTAAACTGGGGGGAACTTGTCAGTGAAACAAAGCCACAGAAAATCGCACATCTGCCTGGGTGCAGCATGCTATCACTGCCAAGAGATGACAACTCTGCAGATTTCTATCACAAGCGAGATATGTTGCATACTTTAGGCATCAATAATCACCCAAGTTTCTTTGGGTTCTCACTGCTGACCAAGGCATTCAGAATTGACATTCAACACCAAGACCCTCTTGAGACCTGATAAAATATATAAGGGAACATCAGAATAGAGACAACTGTCCACCTCCACTCCATCCGCCTCCTTCTCAGAGCAGACCCAGGCAAGTATGCCAAGCTGCTGTGTGCCTCCACTTCCCCTGTCTGCTTGGCTCTCTACCTGCACTTCCCCTGTCTGCTTGGCTCTCTACCTCCACTTCCCCTGTCTGCTTGGCTCTCTACCTCCACTTCCCCTGTCTGCTTGGCTCTCTACCTCCACTTCCCTGTCTGCTTGGCTCTCTACCTCCACTTCCCCTGTCTGCTTGGCTCTCTACCTCCACTTCCCCTGTCTGCTTGGCTCTCTACCTCCACTTCCCCTGTCTGCTTGGCTCTCTACCTCCACTTCCCCTGTCTGCTTGGCTCTCTACCTCCACTTCCCCTGTCTGCTTGGCTCTCTACCTCCACTTCCCCTGTCTGCTTGGCTCTCTACCTCCACTTCCCCTGTCTGCTTGGCTCTCTACCTGCACTGCCTCCTTGCAACAAGTACTTGCACTTAAAGCGGAAACTGTGTCAACCACCTTTCAGCTGCAAAATAGAATTCACATTGAATGCCCCTTGACAGACTCCTATAACCTTCAGCCTTTGTTAAAAAAAATGACTAGTACATCTTTGTGGAGTTATTCCCAGAGAAAAAGTTGTCCCCGATTGATATTGCTCTGTAAGATGAATATTGCATAAGTACACATGGAAAACACTTTACTGTCTGCTACCAAACTCAATTCTACAAAATCTAAACACTTTATCAACGACTGAATGAAGTGTCAGCAGCGTTCAGTCAGCAAAACTAAAACTACTTGTAAAAAAAACACCAATGTTGTGAATATAAGTTTTGTTAGCACATTAGAAGTACAATCATGGCCTTTGAATACCAATGCGAGACGGGAGCTCGAGCGACCACCCAAGGCAAGTCTCCAACATCAAAGCCTGGGAACAACAGCTGGACAAAGCTGCTTCACAAATCCTCATCATCATTGTCACAGTTGACTGGGCGTTGGAAGGAGTGCGAACGGTAGTGGCGATGATTGCGTTCCCTTCTTTGCTTAAAAGCACTGGCTCCCTGCTGGCTCTGGTCTGGGCATGGTTCCTCATTTGCCAGCTCTTCGTGTCTGTCATTCCTCCTGGCACCAGATTCTAACGTTCTGAGATCCGATGCAGACAGGTTCTTGGGCTTTCTGTCCTCTCTGCAGTTTCTGTCACCATCTCTCCCAGATTTACAGCCCTGGGTCCGAGACGTGCAGACTCGTTCTGCAGCACACTGGGAACTGCCCGCCACATCCACCCTGTTTGGGTGGTGGTTCTCCGTGCATCCAGCTGACCTTGACCAGTCTTCCTGCCCTTCCAGGCTGCCTTGGCTGAAGTGACCAGACGGCTTTTCATGGCAGTTTGCAACATCAGCCCTGGAGGTGGAACAAACTGCAGCAGCATCTCTGGAGCAGGTGGCACCAGAGACTGGCATGCTCTGGCTGCAGGACGATTCCCTGCAGCAGGGATCCCAGCCTGAAGGCCCTGGCTCTTGGCATCCGTTGCTCCAGGACTGAATGCCATCATCTTCCTTCGGCTCCCCGACCTGCCCCAAGTTCCCAGGTGCATAGTCTGAGGAACGGCAATCTTCCTGACCAGGCTTTCCCTCTTCTGAGTTTTGGCTCTGACTGGGGAGGTAGAGCTTGTGTCACTGGAATCAGAGTCTTCATTAATAATCTGAGACCGCAAGGTCTGCAGCCGCTTCAGTCTTAACTTGGCCGCTCTGCTCAGATGCTGAGGTTTCGCAGCAGACGAGCTACCAGAGTTTGCGTGACCACTCAAGGGTGACTCATTCAAGTTCTGGGATGGTGAATGCTTCCTCTTTCTCTCTCTGCTCCTCAATGCCGTGTTCCTCTCACTCGCCTGATTTGCGTCACTGTCTTCTGTCTCTGACGTGTTCTCCACCACAGTGAAGGATATGTTGGCTGCGGCACTCCTGGCTAGCGTTTGCCGGCGCTTTCTGCGGTCAAACTTTCCCATAATCTGCGCCTTCTGGAACACCTTCCGATTCTGGGCAATGATTTCCCCAATGGTCAAACGGGCTGGCTGTGAGGGTGAATGTTCACTCTGCTCATCTTTACCTGCATTGTCACCCTGCTCTGTTGTTCCATCGTCATTGTCATCGTCATCATCCAGGGAGAGCTGTGCCCTGGCTCCAGACTGAGATGCCATGACATTGGCCAGCGCCAGCGTGAGAGGATTCAAACTGCTCCTCTCATTGTCCTCTGAGTCAGAGGACCCTGGCACCGCAGGCAGATCTTGGCTTCCTCTGTCCTCTTCCTCCTCTTCCTCTTCTTCCTCCTCTTCCTGTGCACTGCTGCCACTACTGCTGCTGGAATCAGAGCTGTCACTGAAGTTACGAGTTGGAGGAGCTATTCTTCTGTCTGCTCGACCCACCTGCAAGAATACAAACCAGTTGGATGCAGGTATTGCATGGACATATAAGCCTGCTGAGGCCTGTCTGATGTCTAGTTTTTTTCCTGAGGAGAGGAAAACTAATGTTTTAAATTTATGGCAAATCAAAACTCCCTTCAGATTCAACATGCTTGATACAAACAATCCAGAGACCTTGCTTCTCAAGCCAAGAGTTCAGCATAGTTTCCAGTCAGTGAGTATTATCCATTTAGAACCGTAATGCATTTTATCACTTTCACATGAGTAACTTTACAGGTCTGCTCAGATTTACCAGAAATTGACTGCTTTCACATATTAAAAAAATTAGGTGAAAGAACACATTGCCAGTGCTGGAAAACAAGTTCACCCCTAGGGCCTACTTCCTTGAGAGTACAGACCATCTACAGTCAAATGACCACACTTCCAGTCAAATGACCACACTTCAAGTCAAATGACCACACTTCAAGTCAAATGACCACACTTTTAGTCAAATGACCACATTTCCAGTCAAACGACCACACTTCCAGTCAAATGACCACACTTCCAGTCAAATGACCACACTTCAAGTCAAATGACCACACTTCTAGTCAAATGACCACTTTTCCAGTCAAATGACCACACTTCCAGTCAAATGACCACACTTCCAATCAAATGACCACATTTCAAGTCAAATGACCACACTTCCAATCAAATGACCACATTTCAAGTCAAATGACCATACTTCTAGTCAAATGACCACACTTCCAGTCAAATGACCACACTTCCAATCAAATGACCACATTTCAAGTCAAATGACCATACTTCCAGTCAAATGACCACACTTCCAGTCAAATGACCACACTTCAAGTCAAATGACCATACTTCCAGTCAAATGACCACACTTCCAGTCAAATGACCACACTTCCAGTCTAGCTCATTCATGACCTGTAGTGTCATATGATCCTACACGTTGATCATAGTCATTAACAATTCATATGATGCTAAGTATTGCATAATTTACCTTGTCATAAGGGGAAAATAGAATTCAGATAACCAGACTTTATTTAATAGGTTTAGTACTTTTACAAATATGATTGATTAAAATAGGGCTATTTTCCTGCAAATCCAGGGATAAGAAGCAATATATATATTGCCACGACAAAACCAGTGCTAAGTCATTTTTGGACAAAATAGGGTTTTAATATTTTTGAATTCTGCATTCATTTCTGTTTGTTTTGATATAAGAATGAACAGTGTGAGTTAATTAGAATAGGAGTTACAGACATTTCAAATTGGGTACTGAAGCAGCGGTCATTTTGAAAAAACGGTCTCAGAAGATTTACCCTCTTCAGACATTAAACACCTTACCAACAGTATTTCAAACTCTGTTTCCAAAAATAGCTGACCTTATTTTTCTTCGACATCCACAGAGCGGGAACGCCGAGAGAGAGCGGCCTTTCTAACGGTATATAACATAAAGGGGTTCTGCAAGGGTTTAGGTGTGTTTATTGCGGCTAAAATGAGGCAATTAACGCTAATTACAGGGAGCTTTTGAAACAATACATAACACAAAAGTCTTTATTTTAC
>JAWQFJ010029846.1:0-10565 GCA_034096865.1 Theodoxus fluviatilis | reverse complement strand
AGAGAGAGAGAGAGAGAGAGAGAGAGAGAGAGAGAGAGAGAGAGGGGGAGAGAGAGAGAGAGAGAGCATCTACTGCCCAGGCCAGGACATCTGGTACGGGAGACACAAAGACTGAAAGGTGCCTGCTGAATCTCATGGCGAAGAGATCCAGATGGAGCTTGTCCCACTTGTCCCAAGCTAGTTGGAAAATGGAAGCGTGAATTTCCATCTTGAAGTGCACTGGTCTAAAAAAATGATTCCGGGTGGATAGATCGAGGACTGGCCCCTCGATGCCTTGGGAACCACAGACAGACGACCGTAAAAACCTGGTGTGGCAGCAGAGACTTCCTGTATCAACCCTTTCATCAAGAAGTATGAACCTCTATCTCTATTGCCACTCTCGCCTGAGGATCAGATTGAGGTCAGAAGAAAGGGAGGCAGTGGCATAGAGGAGATCTTCAGGGGCCCCAGAGCAGGAGGAAGCTCCGCCCCTATTATTCTCATAATCCAGCTGCTGGCCTGAAACAAAGACCCTCGAGGTGAAATGAAAGAGACAGGAGGGGGGGAGTCATTGGGAGTTCCATTCCCTGGGTGGGTGTGTACTCGTACCTCCCTGCGGTGGAGGAGAGAGGTCGACCTCTGTAAGGGCAGCGACCCTTTTGGTGGTGGCCCAAAGGGGAACGAGTGGTAGAAACCCGGGATGGATTGGGTCCTTGGGCGCCATGAGGAAGGGGGAGTGAGGAGGTAGAGGCAACCGGGCTGAAGGAATCGGACAGACCTGTAGAAAAGAGGGGGGCCGACCTTTGGACTGGGTCCCAGGGCTGCAAATCGCGGGAAGCCTAAGACAACACAGCTTCCCTAGTGCCAGGATGATGTTCAGAGTGCATGGAACTGTTGCTCATGCAATTCAGGGATGCACGAGTCTTCTGCCAGAGTGTCCTCCCTAAAAGGGGTGGGAGGTGGATGGGGTGGGAGGTGGGTGGGAGGTGGGTGGGAGGTGGGTGGGGTGGGGTGGGTGGTGGGGTGGGTAGTGGGTGGGGGGAAGCGGCGCATCGCCCTCACTCTCCAAGATAGTATTGTACACAGCCACCTGAAAGGCACCTCAGATGGAAGAGATTATCACAATTATGTGCATCCTCTCCTCCCAATGTGAAAGGGTCAATTAAGAGAGCGAAGTTGGGACAAAACTGGCCTCTGACCTCCCCACCAGGGCCAAGTCCTCCGACGTGAGGTGGAGGGCAGAAGGGGGAAGGGACGTAAAAGAGGGTAGGTTGAAGGACTTGAAGCCAGGTTTGACTCTCTGGAGATCTGGGAGAACCTGAGAGCTCCCATCATGGAAGACAGGCAAAGCATTAGAGCCCCAAAATGCTGAGAAGTTGGAGGCGAGAGAGTCATGCACATCCTATGATTCGAGTATGTGAAGCTCAGAATGAGCAGAAGACAACTGAACTCACAAGAATATAACCAAGGTTTCTGTGAGAAGACAGGGTTACCTGCGCAGACCATCACAGGGAAGTAGGTGTGTGTGAGGTGTAGAATTCGGCCCCAGAAATGCACAAATGCGGCTTACTGTGAAGGGCCATTGACATGTTGCCCCTCTCTCTCCTCATCCCAATACTGTGTGTGTGTGTGTGTGTGTGTGTGTGTGTATGTATGTGTGTGTGTGTGTGTATGTGTGTGTGTGTATGTGTGTGTGTGTGTGTGTGGGTGTGTGTGTGTGTGTGGGTGTGTGTGTGTGTGTGTGTGTAGAAACTTCCCCGATATTCATGCCCTGAGGGGGAGGATACGTTGGGGGCTGAGGTGGGGAAGGGGGTGTTGTCAAAATAGTGATCCAGGATATATGGCGGTTGCAGAATCGTGGCTGACTGATTCACCACTGTGTTGACCCTGTGGTAGAGAACAAGTGGGGGAGAACTTCTCTGGATACCTCCCCCCCCCCCCCCCCCCCCCCCCCAAGAGGGGCCAGACTGCAACCTCTGCGTGAAACAGGGGTGGTGGAGGGATGCACTGGTCGCTAGCCGTGTGTCTTTACATATGAGGGTGCGCTCAGGGTAACGTTGCCTGATGAAATCAAATTCCTGCAGAGTTGCGACGGTGGTTGCAAAATTCTCCCACTCATGTGCATTGCATGGAGTGGCCGAGGTGAAGAAATATTAACAGTGGTCCTGCCCCCTCTCTGCGAGTAACCTCAAATGGGAGCTGGGCTCCATGATGTCAGCTGCACGCTGCACAACAGGAATAAGCAAGCACAAAGACCCAGACGTGCAACTGGTTTCTGCACAGAGGGGTGGCTGAGTTCTAGCATGTGATTCGAGCTTTTCCCTAGAGACAGGTTGATCCATCCCTCTTAAAGGAGAAATCACAGTCGAATAATCCCCAGCACAGGCTCTGTGATGAAGCACTGCGGTACTGCCCAACCCATAGGAGAGAGGGTTAGACGGCTAGATCTCATAGGGCGGGGATTCTCCCAACAAACTTTGTCTCAAACTGCACTTGACGACACTTGCCCCGGGAAACCGGCTGAGGAGGACTTGGCTCAAACAACAAGCAACCATTCTGAGACATTCACTGCAAGCGAGAATCTACTTGGTCAATACCAAACCTGACCCCAGGGGCAATGTAAGGCTGACTACAACATTTTTTTTTTTTTTGTTCGTCCGTCGAGTCGACGAGGACCATTCTAGTCATCCGGGGGGTTGCTGGGACTGGTTCTGTCTGTGTGTGCGCAGATGGCTAACGAGGCCGATCCTGGCATGGAAGGTTCGGGAACAGAAGGGACATGGGACAAGTGGGACGTCTCCAGGGGGGTTGACAGCATGGGCCTTTCGGGCTTGCCTCATCTTTTCTGCGGCAGTGATCCTATTTGCCTCGCATGTCTTGGCACCTTGACAACATATACGGCGTCTCTTAATCACCTTGCAAGATTGAAGAGTGTCAGCCATAACACGCAAAACGAATGCAGCAGACATACCTCATGAAACTTGCAAAAAAACAATCCCAGGAGCCAAAAACATCGCACAGTGATCCCAGAGGGACACAAAACTGTGCGGCAGGAAGGCTGTCACCCCATATCAAAATCATGCAAAGGATATGAAAAAATGCCAAAGTTGGTAGAGCAGTTAAAAAAAACAGTCTTCATTGGTTTGCACTGAAGGTAATAATAATTGGCTCATGCAAGCATGATTAGGCTGTCGTCTTTCTTTCTGCAGTAAGACGGAATTTTGTCTGCCTGAATACAGATTGAATAGCACATGTTGTGGTGTGGTATGCTGTGAAATTTAAAAGGCTTTGGCATTAATGTCCAATTATCAAATCCATAGCCACAGTCTAAAACATGTTCATTTGTCTTTGCAACAATCTTTTCGAAACTCTAGTGACTTCTTAAACATAAAACATGATCAATCATGAAAATTCTTTAAAACAAATATGCGGCATGAAGAGGAATATACAGCTACCTGGGTAAAATCCATGTTCATGGTAATCTGCCTTTATTTAAGGAATGTCAGTGCCACAAAACATGCAGTTCCAGCCTTAACTTGAATGCCCACATTTTTTAAAATACATACAGCAGGCTATGGCAATGACAAAGAGGGCAACATTCCACTTCCCAGTGATGAGAGATGTCATCAACCATATCTCTGCAGTACTTTGCCTAAACCTGTTTTGTGAAGAGGATTTCCAAAGTGAGCTGCTTTCAACCATAAAAAGCACCGTCTGAACATTGCTGACATAACTAAGACAAGAAGGGCAAAGCCCATACGACTCACATGCTTGACCTTGACCTTTATATGACCTTGACCTTCAGGTGACTTTCAAGGTCAAGGTCAAACAACTAAACCTACCAATGACATCATACACAAAGAAATGCTTTACACATTTTTCCTACCAAAATACATGTGACCTTGACCCAAGGTCAAGGTCATCCAAGGTCATGCAACACAAAGCTGTTAATTCAAGACATAGGAAGCACAATGGTGCTTATTGGCACTTTCTACCATGAGATATAGTCACTTTTAGTGGTTCACTACCCTATTTTGGTCACATTTCATAAGGGTCAAAGTGACCTTGACCTTGATGATATGTGAACAAATGTGTCTCATGATGAAAGTATAACATGTGCCCCACATAATTATTAAGTTTGAAACAGTTACCTTCCATAGTTCAGGGTCAAGGTCACTTCAAAATATGTATACAATCCAACTTTGAAGAGCTCCTGTGACCTTGACCTTGAAGCAAGGTCAACCAAACTGGTATCAAAAGATAGGGCTTGCTTTGACATATATACCACTTGTAGCTAAGGTTGCCATTCTCAATAACGTGGAAGAAAATTGGGAAAATGTGAAAAATGACTGTTTTTGAGACCACATTTATGGCTCCTGTGACCTTGACCTTGAAGCAAGGTCAAGTCACTATGTATGTTTTTTGAGGCCTTGTCATCATACACCATCATGCCACATTTGGTGTTGATAGACTTAATAGTCTCCGAGAAAAATCCAACGTTTAAGTTTTTTACGCCTGGACGGATGCCCGGACGGACGGACGGACGGACGGACGACACGGCTCAGTACATAGACTCACTTTTGCTTCGCATGTGAGTCAAAAAAGGGCAAAGATCCATGGAATATCAAACTGAGTGGATGCCAAAAGAAGTTATGGAAATTAAATGCAAAGCCCAAAGCATCCTTTTTCTTGATTCAATGGAATTTGAACACAGCTAGAGTACAACATATGGCCACAGCAGCTCAATGCCCTAATTCAGTCAGCAGGAATGCCTGTCTGCTGGGGTTTTAGGGTGCTACTTCAGTAGGTTGGCCAGGGGCAGCCCAGAGCAGTCAGAGAGGCAATGAGTTCTCAAAGAATAAAGATATACAAGTATGGAGTAAAAACAGCAACTCACATCTTCCTTCATTGCATGAAGTCGCTCTTCCAATATTCTTTCCATGTCCTTCCTTTGAGTCTCCAACTAAAAACAAACAACTGAATACATTACTATGAGACTTTTAAAAAGGCGCAGAAAGTATCATGCAATGATTCATTTTTAAAAGACAAAATAATATATTTTCACAGAAGTAAAATTCACATGCACCCAAATTAGATTACAGGTGTTTATCTACAAAGCCAGCATTTAAGTGTCTGGAAAATGGAGTTTTCTCTTTGTGTGTGTGTGTGTGTATGTGTGTGTGTGTGTGTGTGTGTGTGCATGCATGTTTGCATGTATGTGTGTGCATGTATGCGTGTGCTTGTATGTGTGTGCATGTCTGAGTCTGTGTGTGTGTGTACATGTGTGTATGTGCATGCTTGCATGTGCATGCTTGCATGAGCTTGCTTACATGTGCATGCATGCATCATGCATGCATGTGCCTCTGTGAGTGAGTGAGCGAGAGAGCAAACGTGTGTGTGTGTGTGTGTGTGTGTGTGTGTGTCTCTGTGTGTGTGTTTGTGTGTGTGTCTGTGTGTTCGCATGTGTTTGCTTGAAACAAACTAAACTGACATGTACAGGTAAAAGGTAGCAGCTTGAGCACCCATCAATGGGGGGACAGTTGCGATACAAACAAGGATGGGGGTGGGGGGTTACTGAACAGTAAATACAAACAAGGATGGGGGTGGGGGGTTACTGAACAGTAAATACAAACAAGGATGGGGGTGGGGGGTTACTGAACAGTTGCGATACAAACAAGGATGGGGGTGGGGGGTTACTGAACAGTAAATACAAACAAGGATGGGGGTGAGGGGTTACTGAACAGTTGCGATACAAACAAGGATGGGGGTGGGGGGCTACTGAACAGTAAATACAAACAAGGATGGGGGTGGGGGGTTACTGAACAGTAAATACAAACAAGGATGGGGGTGAGGGGGTTACTGAACAGTAAATACAAACAAGGATGGGGGTGGGGGGTTACTGAACAGTAAATACAAACAAGGATGGGGGTGGGGGGACAGTTGCAATACAAACAAGGATGGGGGTGGGGGGTTACTGAACAGTAAATACAAACAAGGATGGGGGTGGGGGGTTACTGAACAGTTGCGATACAAACAAGGATGGGGGTGGGGGGTTACTGAACAGTAAATACAAACAAGGATGGGGGTGGGGGGTTACTGAACAGTAAATACAAACAAGGATGGGGGTGGGGGGTTACTGAACAGTAAATACAAACAAGGATGGAGGTGGGGGTTACTGAACAGTTGCGATACAAACAAGGATGGGGGTGGGGGTTTACTGAACAGTAAATACAAACAAGGATGGGGGTGGGGGGTTACTGAACAGTTGCGATACAAACAAGGATGGGCGTGGGGGGTTACTGAACAGTTGCGATACAAACAAGGATGGGGGTGGGGGGTTACTGAACAGTAAATACAAACAAGGATGGGGGTGGGGGGTTACTGAACAGTTGCGATACAAACAAGGATGGGCGTGGGGGGTTACTGAACAGTTGCGATACAAACAAGGATGGGGGTGGGGGGTTACTGAACAGTAAATACAAACAAGGATGGGGGTGGGGGGTTACTGAACAGTTGCGATACAAACAAGGATGGGGGTGGGGGGTTACTGAACAGTAAATACAAACAAGGATGGGGGTGGGGGGTTACTGAACAGTTGCGATACAAACAAGGATGGGGGTGGGGGGTTACTGAACAGTAAATACAAACAAGGATGGGGGTGGGGGGTTACTGAACAGTTGCGATACAAACAAGGATGGGGGTGGGGGGTTACTGAACAGTAAATACAAACAAGGATGGGGGTGGGGGGTTACTGAACAGTAAATACAAACAAGGATGGGGGTGGGGGGTTACTGAACAGTAAATACAAACAAGGATGGGGGTGGGGGGTTACTGAACAGTAAATACAAACAAGGATGGGGGTGGGGGGTTACTGAACAGTAAATACAAACAAGGATGGGGGTGGGGGGTTACTGAACAGTAAATACAAACAAGGATGGGGGTGGGGGGTTACTGAACAGTAAATACAAACAAGGATGGGGGTGGGGGGTTACTGAACAGTAAATACAAACAAGGATGGGGGTGGGGGGTTACTGAACAGTTGCGATACAAACAAGGATGGGGGTGGGGGGTTACTGAACAGTTGCGATACAAACAAGGATGGGGGTGGGGGGTTACTGAACAGTTGCGATACAAACAAGGATGGGGGTGGGGGGTTACTGAACAGTTGCGATACAAACAAGGATGGGGGTGGGGGGTTACTGAACAGTAAATACAAACAAGGATGGGGGTGGGGGGTTACTGAACAGTTGCGATACAAACAAGGATGGGGGTGGGGGGTTACTGAACAGTAAATACAAACAAGGATGGGGGTGGGGGGTTACTGAACAGTTGCGATACAAACAAGGATGGGGGTGGGGGGCTACTGAACAGTAAATAAAAACAAGGATGGGGGTGGGGGGTTACTGAACAGTAAATAAAAACAAGGATGGGGGTGGGGGGTTACTGAACAGTTGCGATACAAACAAGGATGGGGGTGGGGGGCTACTGAACAGTAAATACAAACAAGGATGGGGGTGGGGGGTTACTGAACAGTAAATACAAACAAGGATGGGGGTGGGGGTTACTGAACAGTAAATACAAACAAGGATGGGGGTGGGGGGTTACTGAACAGTAAATACAAACAAGGATGGGGGTGGGGGGTTACTGAACAGTAAATACAAACAAGGATGGGGGTGGGGGGCTACTGAACAGTAAATACAAACAAGGATGGGGGTGGGGGAGTTACTGAACAGTAAATACAAACAAGGATGGGGGGGGGGCGTTACTGAACAGCAAATACAAACAAGGATGGGGGTGGGGGGTTACTGAACAGTAAATACAAACAAGGATGGGGGTGGGGGGTTACTGAACAGTAAATACAAACAAGGATGGGGGTGGGGGGTTACTGAACAGTTGCGATACAAACAAGGATGGGGGTGGGGGGTTACTGAACAGTTGCGATACAAACAAGGATGGGGGTGGGGGGTTACTGAACAGTTGCGATACAAACAAGGATGGGGGTGGGGGGTTACTGAACAGTAAATACAAACAAGGATGGGGGTGGGGGGTTACTGAACAGTTGCGATACAAACAAGGATGGGGGTGGGGGGTTACTGAACAGTTGCGATACAAACAAGGATGGGGGTGGGGGGTTACTGAACAGTAAATACAAACAAGGATGGGGGTGGGGGGTTACTGAACAGTTGCGATACAAACAAGGATGGGGGTGGGGGGTTACTGAACAGTAAATACAAACAAGGATGGGGGTGGGGGGTTACTGAACAGTAAATACAAACAAGGATGGGGGTGGGGGGTTACTGAACAGTAAATACAAACAAGGATGGGGGTGGGGGGTTACTGAACAGTAAATACAAACAAGGATGGGGGTGGGGGGTTACTGAACAGTAAATACAAACAAGGATGGGGGTGGGGTGTTACTGAACTGCATTCCCAGTAGCACATCCATGCATGGGCTCCTTGCGCAGGTTTTAATGAAGTACATGTATTCAATAAATATCTAAAGTGTGTAAAAGACAGAATCTCCCATTACTTTTCAGAAATGTGCATTTAAAATGTTGTTACAACTTGTCAGACCATCTGTTCTGTGCAATTGTATTCCTTCATGTGATATTTGTTTTAATAGATCGGGGTGGGGGGGTGGGGGGGTGGGGGTGGGGAGATGTATCTCCAGCTGGAGAGGAGAAAGTATTCAGTATTCAGTAAAATGCTCAACACTGCCAAAATACTGAAGCACATTTCATGCCCAAGCCTATAGACTTTTCCGAGTAACAAAGTAATAACATTATTTCCAATTTGTTCATGTCTTTCTGAGATATATGGACATGTTTATGGCTCTTTTTAAGATTTTGTGTGTGTAAAGAAATATGACCTCATTGAAATCTTTCCCCCCCATTTTTCTAGAAATATGAACACATTTAAAAAGCAAATTTTCAAGGGTTTAGCAGCTTCACAAGAGTGCCCACTTGAGAAAAATGCAAATGACAAGCTTTGCCAACTTCCAGCAAGCACAAGGACAGCTGCATGCATGCAGAGAGCCAGGTCAGTTTTTTGGAGCAAGTCACACGGTTCCTCGTTAATGACCAACTTCCAATCATGTAAAGAAATAGATGAAATTAATAGAGAATTTTTTCGTCATATGAAGAGACCCAAACACCAAGGCCTGTAGCTCTCGTTCTCAGGAAAATTTCCTTTAGGAAAACACACACACACACACACAGAGTTTATAATCAAGCCAGAAAAAGAGTGCAACAAAAATTCAACAGTGTAGAAGTATTCATTATTCAAAAGTAAAACAGGGGAGAGCAATGAATGAAAGGCAGTTATAGAAAGCAAGAGCGGTAGGGCAAAAGAGATATATCTAAGTGCATTTTGCTTGTTTTCATATCTTAATAGAAAACACAAAATCTAAGATTTGTATCTTGTAGCATAAAAAATGGACCAGCTGATAAAAAAAGGGTGCAACTTTGAAAACTAACTAGTATAAAATCTTACTCCAAATGCATAAAATAGCAAATATGAAAGAATAAAAAAATGACATGGTGGCATGAAAGTCTTAAAACAAAGTATTTATACAAATTCCCCTTGTGCTGAATAAATGTCAGAGATAACCAATGAAAATCACTTGCATCTGATCCCCGGTAAGTGAAAGGCGAGACACCGTGGTTTAAATGAATACAGAAGAAAACAATTGACTGAAAAAGGTGGAAGGTTAGCTTGAGAATCTACAACCATGAGTAGAAATCAGAATAAAAGGGCAGGGATGAAAGAGAGGATAGAAAGAGAAAGAGAAAGGTAAAGACAGAATCAAGAAAAATGTCGCTTCAAAGACAAAACCAAGTAGCAGTGCCAAAAGCTTTCACACTCAAAGACAAAGATAGCATAAACAAAAGTTAAGTTGGTCTTTTACTCCTGTGAGCATTTCATGGCAGTTGGAACTGCAGCAGAAGTTACACAGTGATCCAAATCCCGACGTGATAGAAATGGCGTGCAGTAAATTAAAATAAATGGGTGAAAAGCAGCAGGAATAGTCATGTGCTTAAGAAGAAAAAATAAAATGAGAAATGTCACCTCATCCACCTGTAATAAACAAAATAAATGTACAGTGTAAATATATCTATTTCCCTCAACATAGTGTGCCAAGCAGCTCAATTAAAAATGGTGCTAATAATAAGCAAGGTATTACATGCCCGTGCTCTGATTATTCTTAATGAAGAAGATGTCTAGGGGTAGACGCACTGCTGCATGCAATATTCATTCACCTTTCTCGCTGTCAAGACTGGACAAGGCAACAGAGAAGATGGATGCAGAGGTCAAATACAAAAATGACTTTAATAACACTTGAAGTGATAGAACAATGATCAGTAAATCAACGTGCATGAATAATAATAAAAACTTCTGTGTTCAATTCTAGTTATTTTAGCCAGCCAGCCTTTTCTATAGTATCATGGTAAAACTTATCTGAGTTCACTGAGTCCGTTCTGTGGAAGAATGATGAAAGGTGTCAGGGCGGCGTGACCCTGTAGTTGTCTGTGCTGAAGGGGGTCAGGGCAGTTGACCCCAATGGCTGCTCCTGAAGGGGGTTGTCT
>JAWQFJ010029844.1:37500-43654 GCA_034096865.1 Theodoxus fluviatilis | reverse complement strand
AGGGAGATGCCAAGGGCCTGTACTTACAAAGAGAGATGCCAAGGGCCTGTACTTACAGAGGGAGATGCCAAGGGCCTGTACTTACAGAGGGAGACGCCAAGGGCCTGTACTTACAGAGGGAGATGCCAAGGGCCTGTACTTACAGAGGGAGATGCCAAGGGCCTGTACTTACAGAGGGAGATGCCAAGGGCCTGTACTTACAGAGGGAGATGCCAAGGGCCTGTACTTACAGAGGGAGACGCCAAGGGCCTGTACTTACAGAGGGAGATGCCAAGGGCCTGTACTTACAGAGGGAGATGCCAAGGGCCTGTACTTACAGAGGGAGATGCCAAGGGCCTGTACTTACAGAGGGAGATGCCAAGGGCCTGTACTTACAGAGGGAGATGCCAAGGGCCTGTACTTACAGAGGGAGATGCCAAGGGCCTGTACTTACAGAGGGAGATGCCAAGGGCCTGTACTTACAGAGGGAGATGCCAAGGGCCTGTACTTACAGAGGGAGATGCCAAGGGCCTGTACTTACAGAGGGAGATGCCAAGGGCCTGTACTTACAGAGGGAGATGCCAAGGGCCTGTACTTACAGAGGGAGATGCCAAGGGCCTGTACTTACAGAGGGAGATGCCAAGGGCCTGTACTTACAGAGGGAGATGCCAAGGGCCTGTACTTACAGAGGGAGATGCCAAGGGCCTGTACTTACAGAGGGAGATGCCAAGGGCCTGTACTTACAGAGGGAGATGCCAAGGGCCTGTACTTACAGAGGGAGATGCCAAGGGCCTGTACTTACAGAGGGAGATGCCAAGGGCCTGTACTTACAGAGGGAGATGCCAAGGGCCTGTACTTACAGAGGGAGATGCCAAGGGCCTGTACTTACAGAGGGAGATGCCAAGGGCCTGTACTTACAGAGGGAGATGCCAAGGGCCTGTACTTACAGAGGGAGATGCCAAGGGCCTGTACTTACAGAGGGAGATGCCAAGGGCCTGTACTTACAGAGGGAGATGCCAAGGGCCTGTACTTACAGAGGGAGATGCCAAGGGCCTGTACTTACAGAGGGAGATGCCAAGGGCCTGTACTTACAGAGGGAGATGCCAAGGGCCTGTACTTACAGAGGGAGATGCCAAGGGCCTGTACTTACAGAGGGAGATGCCAAGGGCCTGTACTTACAGAGGGAGATGCCAAGGGCCTGTACTTACAGAGGGAGATGCCAAGGGCCTGTACTTACAGAGGGAGATGCCAAGGGCCTGTACTTACAGAGGGAGATGCCAAGGGCCTGTACTTACAGAGGGAGATGCCAAGGGCCTGTACTTACAGAGGGAGATGCCAAGGGCCTGTACTTACAGAGGGAGATGCCAAGGGCCTGTACTTACAGAGGGAGATGCCAAGGGCCTGTACTTACAGAGGGAGATGCCAAGGGCCTGTACTTACAGAGGGAGATGCCAAGGGCCTGTACTTACAGAGGGAGATGCCAAGGGCCTGTACTTACAGAGGGAGATGCCAAGGGCCTGTACTTACAGAGGGAGATGCCAAGGGCCTGTACTTACAGAGGGAGATGCCAAGGGCCTGTACTTACAGAGGGAGATGCCAAGGGCCTGTACTTACAGAGGGAGATGCCAAGGGCCTGTACTTACAGAGGGAGATGCCAAGGGCCTGTACTTACAGAGGGAGATGCCAAGGGCCTGTACTTACAGAGGGAGATGCCAAGGGCCTGTACTTACAGAGGGAGATGCCAAGGGCCTGTACTTACAGAGGGAGATGCCAAGGGCCTGTACTTACAGAGGGAGATGCCAAGGGCCTGTACTTACAGAGGGAGATGCCAAGGGCCTGTACTTACAGAGGGAGATGCCAAGGGCCTGTACTTACAGAGGGAGATGCCAAGGGCCTGTACTTACAGAGGGAGATGCCAAGGGCCTGTACTTACAGAGGGAGATGCCAAGGGCCTGTACTTACAGAGGGAGATGCCAAGGGCCTGTACTTACAGAGGGAGATGCCAAGGGCCTGTACTTACAGAGGGAGATGCCAAGGGCCTGTACTTACAGAGGGAGACGCCAAGGGCCTGTACTTACAGAGGGAGATGCCAAGGGCCTGTACTTACAGAGGGAGATGCCAAGGGCCTGTACTTACAGAGGGAGATGCCAAGGGCCTGTACTTACAGAGGGAGATGCCAAGGGCCTGTACTTACAGAGGGAGATGCCAAGGGCCTGTACTTACAGAGGGAGACGCCAAGGGCCTGTACTTACAGAGGGAGATGCCAAGGGCCTGTACTTACAGAGGGAGATGCCAAGGGCCTGTACTTACAGAGGGAGATGCCAAGGGCCTGTACTTACAGAGGGAGATGCCAAGGGCCTGTACTTACAGAGGGAGATGCCAAGGGCCTGTACTTACAGAGGGAGATGCCAAGGGCCTGTACTTACAGAGGGAGATGCCAAGGCCCTGTACTTACAGAGGGAGATGCCAAGGGTCTGTACTTACAGAGAGAGCAGGGGTGCTGAAAAGCACTTGCCCGGTCGCCCGATGCGACTACAAATGTGTCCGGGCGACCAAAAATGGTAAAGGCACTCGCCCGACTGGCGACCAAATGTTTTTGCGTTGTTCAGCGTCTTTATTTCGGGTGCCTATGTCCACGTGTCGCGCTCAATAACTATAATACGAACCGAAGAAACTTCGGGCTAAAAATAACCATGATCATGGCTAGTCGCAACCAATCAGAATTCATTTCTGTTGTAAGCAATGGCCATTTGACCAATCAGAAAGCAATAATTTGTCGTCTGCGTTCTATCGCATCTTTCATCATGTGGCGATTCTTGACGAATGTTAGTGAGCCGCCTCTCCAAAAAACCAAAACAACTGAAGAAAAGGCCAATTACAACAAGATTTATGAAGAACAGGGAAGGGAGAGAAAGTTTTTGGCGTCTTGGCAGAACAACAGGCCCTGGCTCAGGTACGATGAAACACAGAACGCGATGTTTTGTGATGCTTGCTCGTACGCGAAAGATGTGGGTCAGCGATACGGCGTGGAAACGTGGGTACAGGGGAACCGAAGTTTCAAGCTTGAAACCATCAAGCATCATGAAACATCTAAGGGTCACATCATGCGACTGAAGGCATACGAAAATGCCAAGAAGCCAACGGAAGACACAGAGGCTGGAGAATGTGTCAAGACCCTCACTGCAGCACAGCGGACCAGAGTGGCCACATTGATGAGAACCGCACACGCACTGGCCAAGAACGAACGACCGTTTTGGGCAATCTAATTGGCATTGTTCATTCTCTGAGACTGTATAATGCATGGACACTGCTTTATTCAATTATTTCATGAATAAAATTGTTTTACTGTAAGTATTTGTGTTGCGAACTTCATTATTGTCTGGGCGAGTAAAAACCTGTCTGGGCGAGTAAATTTCAAAATTTACTAGCCCGTTAGGCGACCAAAAAATTTCCACTTTCCTCACCCCTGGAGAGATGCCAAGGGCCTGTACTTACAGAGAGAGACGCCAAGGGCCTGTACTTACAGAGGGAGATGCCAAGGGCCTGTACTTACAGAGGGAGATGCCAAGGGCCTGTACTTACAGAGGGAGATGCCAAGGGCCTGTACTTACAGAGGGAGATGCCAAGGGCCTGTACTTACAGAGGGAGATGCCAAGGGCCTGTACTTACAGAGGGAGATGCCAAGGGCCTGTACTTACAGAGGGAGATGCCAAGGGCCTGTACTTACAGAGGGAGATGCCAAGGGCCTGTACTTACAGAGGGAGATGCCAAGGGCCTGTACTTACAGAGGGAGATGCCAAGGGCCTGTACTTACAGAGGGAGATGCCAAGGGCCTGTACTTACAGAGGGAGATGCCAAGGGCCTGTACTTACAGAGGGAGATGCCAAGGGCCTGTACTTACAGAGGGAGATGCCAAGGGCCTGTACTTACAGAGGGAGATGCCAAGGGCCTGTACTTACAGAGGGAGATGCCAAGGGCCTGTACTTACAGAGGGAGATGCCAAGGGCCTGTACTTACAGAGGGAGATGCCAAGGGCCTGTACTTACAGAGGGAGATGCCAAGGGCCTGTACTTACAGAGGGAGATGCCAAGGGCCTGTACTTACAGAGGGAGATGCCAAGGGCCTGTACTTACAGAGGGAGATGCCAAGGGCCTGTACTTACAGAGGGAGATGCCAAGGGCCTGTACTTACAGAGGGAGATGCCAAGGGCCTGTACTTACAGAGGGAGATGCCAAGGGCCTGTACTTACAGAGGGAGATGCCAAGGGCCTGTACTTACAGAGGGAGATGCCAAGGGCCTGTACTTACAGAGGGAGATGCCAAGGGCCTGTACTTACAGAGGGAGATGCCAAGGGCCTGTACTTACAGAGGGAGATGCCAAGGGCCTGTACTTACAGAGGGAGATGCCAAGGGCCTGTACTTACAGAGGGAGATGCCAAGGGCCTGTACTTACAGAGGGAGATGCCAAGGGCCTGTACTTACAGAGGGAGATGCCAAGGGCCTGTACTTACAGAGGGAGATGCCAAGGGCCTGTACTTACAGAGGGAGATGCCAAGGGCCTGTACTTACAGAGGGAGATGCCAAGGGCCTGTACTTACAGAGGGAGATGCCAAGGGCCTGTACTTACAGAGGGAGATGCCAAGGGCCTGTACTTACAGAGGGAGATGCCAAGGGCCTGTACTTACAGAGGGAGATGCCAAGGGCCTGTACTTACAGAGGGAGATGCCAAGGGCCTGTACTTACAGAGGGAGATGCCAAGGGCCTGTACTTACAGAGGGAGATGCCAAGGGCCTGTACTTACAGAGGGAGATGCCAAGGGCCTGTACTTACAGAGGGAGATGCCAAGGGCCTGTACTTACAGAGGGAGATGCCAAGGGCCTGTACTTACAGAGGGAGATGCCAAGGGCCTGTACTTACAGAGGGAGATGCCAAGGGCCTGTACTTACAGAGGGAGATGCCAAGGGCCTGTACTTACAGAGGGAGATGCCAAGGGCCTGTACTTACAGAGGGAGATGCCAAGGGCCTGTACTTACAGAGGGAGATGCCAAGGGCCTGTACTTACAGAGGGAGATGCCAAGGGCCTGTACTTACAGAGGGAGATGCCAAGGGCCTGTACTTACAGAGGGAGATGCCAAGGGCCTGTACTTACAGAGGGAGATGCCAAGGGCCTGTACTTACAGAGAGGAGATGCCAAGGGCCTGTACTTACAGAGGGAGATGCCAAGGGCCTGTACTTACAGAGGGAGATGCCAAGGGCCTGTACTTACAGAGGGAGATGCCAAGGGCCTGTACTTACAGAGGGAGATGCCAAGGGCCTGTACTTACAGAGGGAGATGCCAAGGGCCTGTACTTACAGAGGGAGATGCCAAGGGCCTGTACTTACAGAGGGAGATGCCAAGGGCCTGTACTTACAGAGGGAGATGCCAAGGGCCTGTACTTACAGAGGGAGATGCCAAGGGCCTGTACTTACAGAGGGAGATGCCAAGGGCCTGTACTTACAGAGGGAGATGCCAAGGGCCTGTACTTACAGAGGGAGATGCCAAGGGCCTGTACTTACAGAGGGAGATGCCAAGGGCCTGTACTTACAGAGGGAGATGCCAAGGGCCTGTACTTACAGAGGGAGATGCCAAGGGCCTGTACTTACAGAGGGAGATGCCAAGGGCCTGTACTTACAGAGGGAGATGCCAAGGGCCTGTACTTACAGAGGGAGATGCCAAGGGCCTGTACTTACAGAGGGAGATGCCAAGGGCCTGTACTTACAGAGGGAGATGCCAAGGGCCTGTACTTACAGAGGGAGATGCCAAGGGCCTGTACTTACAGAGGGAGATGCCAAGGGCCTGTACTTACAGAGGGAGATGCCAAGGGCCTGTACTTACAGAGGGAGATGCCAAGGGCCTGTACTTACAGAGGGAGATGCCAAGGGCCTGTACTTACAGAGGGAGACGCCAAGGGCCTGTACTTACAGAGGGAGATGCCAAGGGCCTGTACTTACAGAGGGAGATGCCAAGGGCCTGTACTTACAGAGGGAGATGCCAAGGGCCTGTACTTACAGAGGGAGATGCCAAGGGCCTGTACTTACAGAGGGAGATGCCAAGGGCCTGTACTTACAGAGGGAGATGCCAAGGGCCTGTACTTACAGAGGGAGATGCCAAGGGCCTGTACTTACAGAGGGAGAAG
>JAWQFJ010029844.1:30000-32500 GCA_034096865.1 Theodoxus fluviatilis | reverse complement strand
TAATGGAGTGGAGTGCAGTGTTGTGTGGTGGAATGTAATGGAGTGGAGTGCAGTGCAGTGCAGTGCAGTGCAGTGAAGTGGAGTGGAGTGGAGTGGAGTGAAGTGGAGTGGAGTGCAGTGTAGTGGAGTGAATGAAGTGGACTGGAGTGCAGTGGATTGGAGTGAAGTGGAGTGGAGTGGAGTGCAGTGGAGTGGAGTGCAGTGGAGTGGAGTGGAAAGGAGTGGCGTGGAGTGCAGTGGAGTGGAGTGGAGTGTAGTGGAGTGGAGTGGAGTGGAGTGGAGTGGAGTGGAGTGGAGTGGAGTGGAGTGGAGTGGAGTGGAGTGGAGTGGAGTGGAGTGGAGTGGAGTGGATTGGAGTGGAGTGGAGTGGAGTGGAGTGGAGTGGAGTGGAGTGGAGAATAGTGGAGTGGAGTGGCGTGGAGTGCAGTGGATTGTAGTGGAGTGCAGTGGAGTGGAGTGGAGAGGTGTGGAGTGGAGTGGAGTGGAGTGGAGTGCAGTGGAGTGCAGTGGAGTGCAGTGGAGTAGAGTGCAGTGGAGTGGAGTGGAGTGGAGTGGAGTATAGTGGAGTGGAGTGGCGAGGAGTGCAGTGGATTGGAGTGGAGTGGAGTGGAGTGGAATAGAGTGGAGTGGAGTGGAGTAGAGTGGAGTGGAGTGGAGTGGAGTGGAGTGGAGTGGAGTGGAGTGGAGTGGAGTGGAGTGGAGTGGAGAATAGTGGAGTGGAGTGGGGTGGAGTGCAGTGGATTGAAGTGGAGTGGAGTGGAGTGGAGTGGAGTGGAGTGGAATGGAGTGGAGTGGAGTGGAGTGGAGTGGAGTGGAGTGGAGTGGAGTGGAGTGGAGTGGAGTGGAGTGGAGTGGAGTGGAGTGGAGTGGAGTGGAGTGGCGTGGAGTGCAGTGGAGTGGAGTGCAGTGGAGTGGAGTGGAGTGGAGTGGAGTGGAGTGGAGTGGAGTGGAGTGGAGTGGAATGGAGTGGAGTCGAGTGGAGTCGAGTGGAGTCGAGTGGAGTAGAGTTGAGTAGAGTGGAGTGGAGTGGAGTGAAGCGGAGTGGAGCGGAGCGGAACGGAGTGGAGTGGAATGGGGTGGGGTGCAGTGCAGTGCAGAGTGATGACGCATGTTATACTCGTTGTAATCAAGCTAAATGCATACCAATCCAGCGGCTATTATTCACAATGCTTTGACAGCGTTCGGATTATCTCGAATGTATTATGGAAAAGTTACGTGAAGTTCAGGGCCGGATCAAAGTTTTTTGAGGGGGGGTGCTTAAAATTGTTTTAGGGTCTTCTCATCGAAGTGGCGAAGCCACGAGTGCGTGCCTGCGAAGCAGGCACGCCCCTCTAGGGGGGTCCGGGGGCATGCCCCCCCGGAAAATTTTGAGAAAAATGGTGCAAATCTGTGCAATCTGGCAGTGCGGTCATTTCCAAGAGTTTTTGTTTGGTCACAGATTCTTCCTGTCTCTGCCCGGGTTTGATTTGTCTGTGCGAGTAGCAAAAGGAAGGCATCTTAATTATAGCAGCACCCCCCCCCCCCCCCCCCCTCCCTCCCCAGCTACCTTGGCTGCCAAGTAGAGTGTGCTTATACCAAGTGGAGAGTAGTACAGCATCTGGGCCCAGCATCTTTTAGCCCCCCCCCCCCCCCCCCCTCCTTCCCAAGCTTTTTACTAACTATACTGTCTCTGCTACCAAGCAAAGTGTGCCGATATCCGATGAGGTGGGAAGTAGATCAACATATTTGAGCAACCACCCCCCCCCCCTCCCTCCTTCCCCCAACTCCCGGCTGCCACGGTGGTTTTTTTTTTTTTTTTTTTTTTTTGGGGGGGGGGGGTGCTCGAGCACCCCCAGCACCCCCCCTAGATCCGGCCCTGAAGTTGAACGTGACAACACAGGACAGGACACTTTCTACAAGGCCCCAAAGAATGAGCACATACACGTGTTTCTTCTCGTTCATATCGTAGCTAGTCAACCGGTAAACCTTCTTCCGTGAGTCTGCTATTTAAAAAACGCAAAGCTTTTCCACAAAGCACATCATTATAAAGGCAAAATAAGCCGTCTTCAAAAACGTCATCATTACTAGAACTTTTTTTAATAGTCACTTCCATGTAACAGGAAAAAGGGTGACTACTTTTACCAAAGAAAAACCCATAGCTTCCATCGACAGCAGATATTCACACATTCCACCAATTAAACAATATCTCATTAGGTCTATACTAAAATTTATATTTTTACCAGAATAACTCCCAATGCTTGTAGTGGAAGAGCTGAATCATAGCAGCCAGAAAGACACGAAAAGTAATCTTCCAATACATATCCCAATCAAGAGTGTTCATTTTACAGTACTCATATTTTCCACCATGGACCACAGTTTTTCCCCTGCCATGCCAGCATCCTGTTTGGACTAATGGGTCCCCAGAGCCGGAGGCAGGGAGTGCATTTCGTCTGCAAACACCAGGCACAGACAAATGGCGGGCAACACGAGGAAGTAGTCCCTCTTCTGGGATTTGGAACAG
>JAWQFJ010029844.1:22500-25000 GCA_034096865.1 Theodoxus fluviatilis | reverse complement strand
AAACAAGGAAGCAACGCCCAACATCACACATAAGACTTTTCTTTGGATTGTGCGTCATAACAGCAGCGTGAATTACAACAATGGAACGTCAACAAGATGATTTTTCGACTTTGACCTTTTCATTGATCCTTTACTGTTTACCTCCAGCCAGCCTTGCCTCACAGTATCCCAGCTCTTCTCTCTCTCTCTCTCTCTCTCTCTCTCTCTCTCTCTCGCTCTCTCTCTCTGTCTCTCTCTCTCTTTCTCTCTCTCTCTCTCTGTCTCTCACTCTCTGTCTCTCTGTCTCTCTCTGTCTCTCTCTCTTTCTCTCTGTCTCTCTCTCTCTTTCTCTCTCTCTCTCTGTCTCTCACTCTCTGTCTCTCTGTCTCTCTCTCTGTCTCTCTCTCTTTCTCTCTCTCTGTCTCTCTCTCTTTCTCTCTCTGTCTCTCTCTGTCTCTTTCTCTCTCTCTCTGTCTCTCTCTTTTTCTCTCTCTCTCTCTGTCTCTCTGTGTCTCTCTCTCTTTCTCTCTTTCTCAATCTCTGTCTCTCTCTCTCTTTCTCTCTCTCTCTTTCTCTCTCTCTCTCTCTCTCTCCTCTCTCTTTCTCTCCTGGTTTGCCCTACACTTTCTTATTATGCTCTACTTTGTGACCTTCCACCATAAAAGGAGACGAAGGTTCGCTTTTTGGAATATGAGCAATGCTTATGGTCGTGACACGGAAACTTTCTTCTTTCTAACGATGCTGTAAAAAAAACCATTGAAAATAGAAAAACAATGAGAAAGTTATGAACTACTGAAATGTTTTACTCACTGGTATGATATTTTATAGAAGATGGGTATTACAGTTCAGGCAATGTCTTTAAGACACTGCAGCGTTGTCATGGTGGAGACTATTTTGAATGTGGCGTAATGGCTGAGCTGACCAGCTTGACGACTGCCGAGGGAACGCTCAGAAAAACACGATGTTGTGGAATGAATCATTGGATGTTGGTTCAAAAAATGTATTAACATTTCAACATTGACACACCTAACCCCTCTCACTATATTTGGCTTATGTCTTAAAATGAGGCCAGATGACGTATGTCTTGTTGTGTGGTGCAAATTCACACTTGAATCTTCTTGAAGCGTCTCTGCGAAAGTCTTCATACCTGCTACAGCCTAGCTGGAACCATGCTGCGGTGCATTGTTCACAAGGAGACATAGACTGCGGTCGGACTGTAGTGGTTAACGTCTAAAATTGGACAACTACCGACAAAATCCGAAGTCACATTGTAATTGATTCAGTGTAAAGTCACAGAGCAGCAAATGAAGCCTACGATTAGACTGCAGAGTACGTTTCGTCTGTGCCAGAAATGGTTGACAGCCAAAGTGCCGTGGACCCGGGCTCCATTCAGACTGCAAACCAGTGTATGGTGACACGACGATCAGCGCACTCAGACATTCTCACAGCGGTCAACTGTGGATGCAGACGGTTGACAGACTGGCGTGTCCACATCATATTACGTGTATATGTCCGCATGTAAATTTCTTCAAGTAACCGCAATACTTCTCTCATCAGGAAGTAAAATAGTTAACAACACACTGGGATATGCACTGCGACGTCTGGAAGCTAAAATCTCTAAAACATTGACTATCAAGGACATGAATACATGTTGTTGTTATAGTTGTTGTTGTTATTGTTATTGTTGTTGTTGACGTCGTATCATCGTCAACATCATCATCGAAAAGGCGACACCGTCTGCTGTCACACAGCTTCCAGCCAGTCGGGCGTCAGCCAGGAGTCGGACCCACACAAGGCCGCCATTCAGACTGCACAGGGGGAAGGGAGTGGGGGCGACCTCGGGAAAGCCATTCAGTAGTAGACGAGCCGGTCTGTCTTCTGGATGGAACCCGTCCCAGCTTCGAAAATGGCGACCCATGCAACATTGATGAGCTACGAGGCTTTGCTGTCCCCTACCCCTCCCCCTCTCCCCCCCCTCCCAAGTCCAACCAGTTTCCTACCATAATGTGACTTCACCCCTCCCTCAACCCCGCCCGTTCCTCTCCCCACCACCCCCACCCCTCCACCCCTGCTCATCTCCCCTGCCAGCCCACTTCTAAGCTGCCCCAGCGCGCTGATGGATTGGGGTTGTGTTTGGTCAGCAAATGAAAGTCCCCACCCCCGGTTTTATCTCCTGTTTGAACAGCCTGATCTGGTGCAGTCAGCATCACCCGCTGCCAATACGCCACCAGTATCTGCCCCATTGTTCCTTTGTGTTGTTCTTTGCTGGTCAGATCTCCAATCGACAGGAAGGGGAAGCTCAGGGGAAGGAAGAGGGAAGAACAAAGAACATTGGGTTATCGGCCGTAGGCAAACGAGACATTTAGATGTCTGCAAATCGTTGCAGTCGACAGGAAATGAGTGGGGGAAGGAGGGAAGCAGACGAAAGCTGGAAGACAGGAAGAATCTATAGAGAAGTCAGATAGAAGTTAGTGCCGGGGATCATGCAAAGGTCAACAAGCTCCAACGAATGTCTGTGTTT
>JAWQFJ010029844.1:0-15000 GCA_034096865.1 Theodoxus fluviatilis | reverse complement strand
CGGCAAGTACGAGGCCGAAACGAGTCGCTTGAAGGTCACGTGGGGTAGGTGGTGAGCCCAGTCAATTCCGCATTGTCTCCAAACGACAAAAAGGGCAGAGTTACAGTAAAGTGGGTCGACGGCGACTTGGGTCAAGGGAAGAGTGAGCCTCGACTGCGTCGCTCCCGAAGGGCGAGAGGCCGGCCGAGTGGTAGGAGAAAAAAGCCCTCTCGAATCAGCCACAAGTAATGAGCAGGAAAAGGAGACAGTGAGGGATGTGGGGACAAATGCCCTGAGAGATGGCTTCAGGGACTACTGCGCATCCTTGGCAGGGACAGCCATGGTCGTGTTTGCTCTTCTCCAGAGCCAACGTTCCAATCAGACCCGATGCGCCAATAGAAAGAATGCAATCAATACATTGTCAAAAATATAATGAGGCTGTTGTCACAGTTGCAGACGTTCAAACTTTGAGGGCAATTATCCGCCATTGTTGTCTAACTCATCGATCTCGTTTCCGACTCTCTTAGTATTATTTCGCACTGCAGAGACGCCTAATGAGAGCGATGACAATAGAACTGAAACTCAACAGTCATTGTCATGGTAATCAAGGAGATGCTCGCTTCAGGTGTTCTGTGAAACAGGCTGATGATGTCCCCTAATGTCAACAGTTCTCTCATTGAGAATACAGTGCCTTAAAAGAAATGTAAATGCTGGTGAGCCACAAGTCCCTCAAATTACATCGTCTTATTCTTACTGGAAACGAGACGGTACACATAGATGCTTAAAACCATCTTCTACAGTGAAAAAGTGCAGGTAAACAGGGCAGAAGTATCATCTCACCACGATCACCTTTGCATTTCCTCACAACTCAACGTGCACAAGAGGACATGTTTTCAATCTTCTACCTTGAGACGTTTACATCACTGCCTCTACCTCGTCAGGTCGCACATTTTAGCACGATGGAAGCATCGCCTTGAATCCCTCAAAAGAACGTTACTTCCACCAACTGAGGGATTTAGTTTGGACGGCAGATTCCTCAGACTGGTTTGTCACCGCTTTCAGGTTGATCTACGCCTAGATCGGAGTTTCGGAGGAAATGCGAGGAAATCAAGCGGCATTTTAACGCCCAAGACATTGGCACTGTGTTAGAAATTACCTTTTTACAAAGT
Organism: Theodoxus fluviatilis; assembly: GCA_034096865.1. Classification (NCBI taxonomy): domain Eukaryota; kingdom Metazoa; phylum Mollusca; class Gastropoda; order Cycloneritida; family Neritidae; genus Theodoxus; species Theodoxus fluviatilis. The sequence goes on along the minus strand of JAWQFJ010029844.1, from coordinate 13,852 downwards.
CCATGTATTATCACCATTTATCTCTGTGGATCCTCAAAGGCGTTTCTCACAGACAGGAGATTATCAAGCTCTCTTCACATCACACTGCCGTGCATCTCAGAGGAACTTATCAACACGTCGGTGATCTTAATCCTTCAACGTACGATCACAGGCCTCGCTAATTCGCATGCAGAACGTCTTCTGGGATCCATTACTGCAGGAGAAATCTCGGCGTACGATGTCTACTCGATAGTGACTTGGAAAGCTCCTCCTTTCTCTCGCAGTCTACGGGGGGTCGCGACCTCCTCACCGGCGGGATCAAAGGTGGAAGACAAAGGACCCCTCCTTGACGTCACAGCAGCGTGGTCGATAGTCGATCGTCAGCAGGGACAGCACGTGGCCACCGACGGAATTTCCGGTGGCGAGGGAACTGGGATGGCGCCCTGATGAGGCCAAGATGCCTCATCAGACCTCTGCCCCACCGCCTTCTCTGGCACCGAGTCCAAGAGGCCGCCACCTCCAGCTCGCGGAGTTTGCAATTTCCGCTTGAATTGCGTGCGGCGGTAGGGGGCCATGCCAACAGTTTCCCCGGGAAGCCCCGGCAATGGTGGAGAGCGAAGTCAATCTGCCGTCAGTCCTGTCACAGCAGGTTCTTATGATCCCCTCCCCAGAACATGCACATATACATCCAGTCGGTCAATTGACCAAGGAGCACCAGCAATTACCACCACGTTGTCCCTCGAATACATACAGGAGTATTCCACGCGAGACGGGTAGCAAACAGCTGCAGATTTGGGAAAAAGAAAGGCCAATACGAGAATGCGGAAAGCACAAAAAAACGAAGGCAAAGTTTTCCCATTTCCAATGATGAATATTCCTAACGCACCACTCTTCTGGAAGAGAGCAATTTTGGATAGGGTTATGCACGGGCGTCGCAAGAAACGCCCGCACAGACGTTTTCTGATGAGGCATTCCAGAAAGGGAGCTTTTTAAGACTATTTCATCTTTTCTGAGAGCCACTCAAAGGCTTCTGGGATCTCAGCCTCATCAACGGAGATACCCTAGTTTATGAATACCTCAAACAGCAATCCCGTGCGTTTTTGAAGTTTTTTTAATGAGACATTCAGTTTTAAAATGTTGAACTACTACTTCGTCAACCAGAGGTCACTGCAACGCAGCAACAAACGGAATTTGGATACAGTTTTGAAAGGAAATAATGACTCTTGCAGGTGTTCAAGAACCAATATAATTTCAACGAGCACGCCGATCAGAGGAGTGCGTGAAAAAAAGTTGTTTTCAGAGGTGAATAGCTTTTCAAACTGAGATTCTGGAAGCACTGTTGAAATTTTCGTTTTCGGAAATTTCGTGGATTGTAAGGCCGGTGAGGAGGTCTGATGAGATTGTCAATCACGTTTTCGAAATCAGTGCACAGCGTTTATATTACTGACATTTTACAATCATCGTAGTAAAAACACAAATGACGTCAGTAGTAGTGTTCTAAACTCACTGGAAGTTCAAAACATGAAATGAGAACATTTATATTGAGCTGTCACAGATGTTGCAGGTGCCATTTGTTCCACTTGGCTATCTTTGAAAATTGTGTGACACACTTTTTGACGTCACACAAGACAGGCACCCTTAGTTTTTACGGAGTTTCTTGTACCTCAGTACCTATTATGACAGATAAGAACATTGGCTCTAAGAATGAAAATCAAAGTATATTTGACGTGATTATTTCCTATTAATGAAAACCCGTTTGTCCTCAATGCATCTATCTTGCTTCTCCTATTAAACGATCCTTGATTTTCTTTCCTGTGTTTGCAAGTTTTACCATGCGAGGGTATTCTGATTAGAAAGAGTAGTTGTCTCGTTGAAAGAGTGAAACAGCTGAAGTATGCAATAAATCGATCGCTGACTATTCGGCTCCAGAGGAGAATCCAGCTAACAACCCACTAGATAGTAAGAATACCCATGAGAGGTAAGGGCATGTTCAGCTAATTTAGAAGTTTACTGTAGAATAGATGGAATTTTCCAGTGCTCCCAAGGCGTACGTCTCAGAGAGCCAAGTCCAAAGCCTGGCCGTCCTGCAGGGGAGCCATTTCGGAAAGGCTTCCCTAAACGGGCCACACTAGTGGACCCGTCCGAGGAGAGGGGTGTGGAAAGACGGCCAAGCTGACGGGCCATACAAGGTAGCAAGCAACATCATCTGACTGGCAAGCGATCTTGGTTGGTTAATTCTCGGTGAATTTGCAGTGATTCATACAAAAAGTGATTTAATAATCTGATGTTTCGAGAAAACTCGTAAAAACGTAGCCCGTCAGATGTTGTGTCCCGCCAGTTTGTGTTTCCCGCCAGCTTGGCTGTCTTTCTTACACCCCTCTCCTCGGACGAAACCACGCGTGTGGCCCGTTTATGAAAGCTTTTCCGCCGTTTCACCAGACAGGAGAAGGGACAAAGGCTGGTGACTTAAAACCAGTTGCCTCAAATGGATGGGGCTCGTAAATAACCTGGGGTGGTAACTAATCTGGATGAAGGTAAACACCGACTTCAAATCTCCGCTGCATTGCGGCCATGCCCATTTGCAGGACAGACTTCGGGGGTGAACCCTGAGGCGTTCTGGTCTGGTGAGGAACTCCTTCTCCTCTCCAGCAGCTCCTGCATCCACTGAGGCCGACGTCGTGACGTCTCATCGCACCACTGCCAAACCCCCCTCTGGCCGAGGGAATGGAATTGCCTGTGTTACGACTCTGCCACTGTAAAAACTCTCCCGCACTGGTACTTCTGCATAGTCACGTGATCACCGTGATGAGCTGAGACGAGTTGTAGAGGAATGCAGAGAAGTTGCAAATTTGACCTTTTCCCCTTCAAATTAATGGTAAGGAAAACTTATTTATCATGTGGTGCAAAAAGGGATGTGCGAAAGTGGATTGTTTTCCCCTTCTGTTTTGCACACGATACATCTGGAAAATAGATACATTTTCATCAGCTGCGAAATTTCCCATCTGACTACTTAGAGATCTCACCATCATTGAAACAACGTTCTTCTAGTTCTCTCAGTATCTCCTTCTTCCTTCTTTCTTTTCTTTTTCTTTCTTTCTTATTGTATACCTTTCTTTCGTGCTTGTTTGCTTTTTATTTTGTTCGTGAACTGAGCTGACATAATAAAGGTTTTACTTTCTTCCCCTCCAAGTTTCAAAAGTGACTGAGTACGTGGAATATCGGTTGAAAAATAGGATCCTGAGGCAACATGCACAACCTGCCAGCAGAAGCCAGATGCACTGAGCTATGGAACCACATGGAGTGTGCATGCTGGAGAGAAATATTTTAGCATCCAAAACCTCACCAGCAACAACCCTGACAGCCATCCTGTCTGTTCTCTCTTCCTTGCAACTCCACGACCAAGGCAATAAAATGTAAACTGAGATAAGGAAACCCCCCCAAAAAAGATATTGTATAAGATGAATGTTAGATTTGCAGCAATCGTTTTTCCTGAAACAAACACATCATAAACAGCAAATGTGGATACGTCTTCCGTCTTTCCATGCAATTCTTCTCTTCTCTGGCGTACATTCCGCACACCAAAAAGGAGAAAAATATGGGATCAAATTATTGACACGAGGACAACATTTATTTTCCTTCCAAATACCATTCCTTAAGGTTGCTGAGTAATTTAGGTAGGTTTATATGCTTATTTTTACCACTTGTGTAGTTTTGTATAGTTTATCATGTTTTGTTGATATCTTGGTGGCTTTAGAACATATCTTTTCATAACTGGTGGGCGGCGGAGGCAAATCGGATCAGGCCCTCAAACTAACCATTGGTCACAGTGACATCGTCTTCTCTCAGTCTGTTAGAACTTTAGGCGTCATGTTTGACGATGATCTGTCAATGAGATCTCATGTCAACAAAGTCTGTCATTTCCCGCATATTACGAGCTAAGGAAAATTAGTATCATTCGTCATTATCTTTCTCAGCAGGCCACCAAAACGCTCATCACCTCACTTGTTTTGTTTCGTCTCGACTATGGAAACTCTCTTCTCGCTGGCATCCCTGACACTCTGCTTAACAAACTCCAGAAAGTTCAAAATTGTGCTGCTAGGCTAGTTTTTCGATGTTCCAAGCATACCCATGTCTCATCACTCCTACATGTATGCACTTCACTGGCTCCCCATCTCTAAGAGGATAGATTATAAACTTGCTACTTTGTGCTTCACGGCCATCGACAACACCGCAACACACGCTCCTACAGAAATTCTTGCAGTCTACACGCCCTTCAGATCTCTACGCTCAGCTGCAGACTCTAGAATGCTCCTGGTCCCCCGCCGTAATAAGAAAACTCAAGGACAGCGTGCCTTCTCCTATATTGGACCTGTAACCTGGAATAGTCTCCCTCTCTCAGTCCATCATTCTAACACTCTGCCCCAGTTCAAAAGTGCTCTAAAGACCCACCTCTTCCGATCCGCCTTTCCCGCTGAGCTGCTTCACCTTACTTGACCTGGCCAGCAAGTGCTGTGTATATTGTATAGCTTGTTCTATTTTTTCTATTGGATCTTAGTTTTTGTTTTTTGTTTATGTGTGTAGTGTGTGAGTTATTGTAGGAATGTAGTGTTGAGTGGTTGTATGCGTGCTGATTTTTTAAATTGTAAACGCCATGAGCTTGCCTGTCAAGGGAAGGTATGTGCATATGAATAAACTATTATTATTATTATTATTATTATTATTATTATTATTATTATTATTATTATTATTATTATTATTATAACTGATCATTTGTATTTAAAAACCCACATTGTAAGCTGTCGGTCGTGTTAGAGCGGTTGTTCAAATGACAGTTTCTACCAATCCCCAAACAATGTTCCGAGATGAACTGAAAAAAGAAACGCGAATATCCCAGACAAACGATGTTTGTTTCCAGAGTGGCCAGAAAATACTTACATTGTTGTTTAACTCTGCACACATTTGTGTTGTTGACAACTTTTCAAGCTAATTCATTGCTGCTTCAATAATGCACACGAAGAGCATTCTAGGCAGGTATGCGGCGTGTGTCAAGCCGCGCATGTATCAGCTTGGGTCTCACCCAGAAAAAAAAATTCTATAGAAACTTCTATAGACTTTTGGTAAAGAATTCTATACGAATTCTATAGAATTCTATACGAATTCTATAGAATTCTATAGAAATTTCTATAGAATTCTATAGAAATCTATAGAATTCTATATCATCTATAGAATTCTATAGAAATTTCTATAGACATCTATAGATGATAAAGAATTCTATAGATTTCTATAGAATTCTATAGATTTCTATAGAATTCTATAGAAATTTCTATAGAATTCTATAGAAATCGTATAGAATTCTATAGAATTCGTATAGAATTCTTTACCAAAAGTCTATAGAAGTTTCTATATAATTTTTTTATCTGGGCATAGCTGCGCGAGAGATCGTACTGACCTCCTTTGAGGTGAAAGGAAGACGACAGCCCGTTACTCTGATTCTGTCTTGATAGATTCTGTCATATTGCTTCTGACAACCCTCTACTGCGGGGCTTCCGCGGGACCTCTACTAGAGTGCATGTCCAGGACCAAGCCTACACGTCATGTCAGCATTTCCATGACCAAGCCTACACGTCATGCCAGCATTTCCATGACCAAGCCTACAGGTCATGCCAGCATTTCCAGGACCAACCCTACACGTCATGTCAGCATTTCCAGGACCAAGCCTACACGTCATGTCAGCATTTCCAGGACCAAGCCTACACGTCATGCCAGCATTTCCAGGACCAAGCCTACACGTCATGCCAGCATTTCCAGGACCAAGCCTACACGTCATGTCAGCATTTCCAGGACCAAGCCTACACGTCATGTCAGCATTTCCAGGACCAAGCCTACACGTCATGCCATTGGCTGCTTCAGGAGGAAGTGGAGCAGGAACGTAAGCAAACGCAAACATCCCATATATATACACAGGTGTTTTTTGAAACTTGTCATGGACGTAACTTTCATCCTATTTCATTATAACAGTTCGTAAACACGTCACACTAGCCATGTGATGACCTATTTGCGCAAATATCACAAAAAGAGCGGCCCGCGATTCTCAATGATATTTTTTTCTTCGCATCTTGTGAGATCAGATCACTCATAGAATTAAATGGAAATTTCCAGGTATGTGGTCATCCTGTGGTTGCTATTCCCTTCACCGTGTGAATGACCTTATAAAGAGTGGGGGGCGCAAACCTGTATTCGAAGATCTCTTAGACACATGAACATCTTTTCTAACACAGTGAAAAATATAGGCGTTACGTTAGATTCCCACCTCACTATGCATGCACAGGTTCAGACCATCATTCGTTCTGTGAACTTTGAGCTCCGTCGCATCGGTTCAATCCGTCACTCTCTCTCTGAGCAAGCGGCCAAGACCCTTGTTTCAGCGTTCATTCTATCCAAGCTAGATTATTGTAATGCTCTGCTTTATGGCTGTCCCGAGTATCTCATTGACAGGTTACAAAAACTGCAGAACAACGCCGCTCGCCTGATCTGTAGAGTCCGCAAATTTGAGCATATCACCCCCTACCTTCAGGAACTACACTGGCTCCGTGTCGAGGAACGCATCATTTACAAAAGTGCATGCTTATCTTTCAACGCATTCACACAGACAGGACCCGCATACCTCACATCCCTCATAGACACTTACACGCCACGCAGAACACTTCGCTCTTCAGCAAACACCACCACCCTCGTCCCTCGTAAAATGAAATCATCTTTTGGTGACCGCTCTTTAATTGCCTCCGCTCCTCTCGTCTGGAACTCTCTCCCTGCTAATCTTCGTCTGTATCCCTCTTCCGAGTCTGACTCTTTCCGCGCTGATCTAAAGACACATCTGTTCTCTCTTGCATACACATCTGCCAAATAGCCCCCCCCCCCTCCCTCCCACTGACCCCACCCGCTCAACTTCACAGCTCCCCATACATATTCTCGTAATTGTATATTGTAAATATTTTGTTTTTTGATTCACTTATCTTGTTTGTGTTTGCTTGCTTGTTTGTTCTCTTCATTTGCTTATTTCATTCTTGTTTAGATTGTCAATTGGTTGTCTGCTTGCTTGTTTATTTACTGTGTTGGTATGCCTGCTTGATTGTGTTCGATTATTTAGCCTGCTTGTTTGTTTATTTTCTTTTGTTGTATGCTTGCTTCAACTGTGTTTGATTATTCTGTCTGCTTGCTTGTTAATGTTATGTGTTTGTATGCTTGCTCTGATTGTACGTGATTTTGCTGCTAGTGTTGATTGCCTACGTGATTTGCTTGTATTTGATTGTCTGCTTGTGATATGTGAACGAGATTGTAAAGCGCTTAGAGCTCACCTGAGAATAAGCGCTATAGAAATCCCATTATTATTATTATTATTATTATTATTATTATTATTATTATTATTATTATGAAGAGACTCCGTGCTTCACAACTACCAGAAAGATCACTGGTGCATTTTGCGACACAACAGGTTTGTAAGGACAGGATTTCTACGTATGGCTAACAGCGAATTATGTTCACATCGGCTGTAGATTATTCTAACCAAGTATATTCGTAACTTTAAGGATTGTTTTCGATTTACACAAAACAAGATTTGAGGACTGTAGACCTGATAAGTCTATGACAATATATGGAGGAAAAATCATCATACTGTACGCTTTACTGTTTTTGGCTGTTGCGTAGGTTGAGGTTGTTCAGAGACCAACAAATGTTTTCTTTGCGCCCTTAAACTTGTGTTTACAAGTAAATCTATGACGACAGATGTGAATCCAGAGTTCTTTTTTAAAGACTGCAACGTGAAAGAAAATGACGTCACTCAATCAAATGTTGCAGTTCACTCTGAAAGACGAGCATCGACGTGGATCCTTCCAACCATCAGACCTCATTAAAGAATCATCTTGAAACTGTCATACCAAGAGAATGGGTTAATGCTGTATGGAGGTCAGTCCTACAGCTTGAACTTGGGTCTAGCAAATCCTTTTCTCACTCGATACTGGAATTTTTTTATCTTTACCTCTCCCTGTCAGAAACTCGTCGTCCACTTACCGAAAAAGTTGGACTATAAGCCGCTACTATTTTTCATGAACGGACCCCTGCGGCTTATCAGCCGGTGCGGCTAATGTATGACTTTTTTCTGCATCGCCAGAGTCAGCGATGTGTTTTTGGGTTTGACCTAGTTTCCGGCAGTGTGATCGTCAGTGTTGGCCTATAATCAGCGGTGTGTTTACCTGAATTCGCTCACTCGCCTTCTTTTTGGAAGTTTGACGCATGACAACAACTCACACAGCACACTGATAGATCAGATCGCATTTCGATAACAGAGAAGCAACACGTAGATCTACACTGCCAAAAAAACAACCATGCCGAAAACACGGAGACAAGCCTACAATGCTGCATTCAAGTTAGCTACCAGAGACTTAGCTGTGGAGAAAGACAATCGGGCTGCAGCTCAAGAAATTGGCGATTCGGCGGTGGCGAAAGCAACGAGGCGAACTTGTGAAATGCAAGAAGTCAGCGAAGCATTCCGTGGCAGCAAGGCACGATGGCCCGAACTGGAAAACGAAATGGTAGACTGGGTCAACACACAATGTGAGGATGGTCGCGGTGTTTCAACTGTTCAGCTTCGTCTAAAAGCACGCACCATTGCAACACGTCTGAAAATCGACGATTTCGAACCGGCCAGTCTTGGTGTTGTCGTTTCTTGAGACGCAAAGGACTGTCAATACGGGCGCGTACAACTTTGTGTCAACAGCTGCCACCGGATTTCGAAGAGAAAATTCAGTCCTTTCGAAACAATACACAGGGGAAAGTAGCGGAGAATCTGATTGGCCCTCAGAACATCATTAATATGGATGAGGTTCCGCTGACCTTCGACCTTCCATTGACACGCACAGTAAACAAAAAGGGCGAGTCTTCTGTGTCACTGAAAACAACCGGGCACGATAAAACACACTTTACTTGTGTTCTTTCTTGCAGTGTTGCAGGTGAAAAACTTCCACCGATGGTCATCTTTAAGCGTATAACAATGCCAAAAGAGAAATTCCCGAAAGGATTCGTAGTGCGTGTGAAGAAGAAGGGGTGGATGGACGAGAGAATGATGGAGACCTGGCTGACGGAATGCTACGGAAAAAGGCCAGTTTTTTTTCCCGACGAACCAAAGCACTTCTAGTAATGGACAGCATGCGAGCACACATTACAGAGACTGTCAAAAAGTCTGTCACTGCCACCAAAATTCAATCAACGCAATCATCCCGGATGGTACCACCAAGTACCTACAACCCCTTGACATCAGTGTGAATCGACCATTCAAAGTGGTGATGAGGGAGGAGTGGGAGAGATGGATGGTGGAAGGTGACAAATCATTCACCAAGACAGGACGTATGCGAAGAGCTACGTATGCAGAAGTGTGCCAGTGGGTACTGAAAGCGTGTTATGCGGTCAAGAAATCCACAATCATCAATGGATTCCGAAAAGCACAGATCATCACAATCACCAATGGATTCCGAAAAGCACAGATCATCACAATCATCAATGGATTCCGAAAGCACAGATCATCACAATCATCAATGGATTCCGAAAGCACAGATCATCGCTGCAGCAGACGATGCATTGACACCCACTGACAACGAGGCTGGCAGTGACAGTGACACTTCCGGTGATTCTGTACCAGAGGCGATACTGAACCTGTTCGTCTCTGACATGGAAGAATCCGACTTCAGCGGATTCTCAGCATCAGATCTCGAGTAAATAAAGACCATCGAACTTTCCTTGACGGTACCTCATGACTTTTGACTTTCTGTTTTGATGTTTCTGTTAGGTTTTGATGCTTCGAACTTTACTTGACGGTACCTCATGACTTTTGACTTTCTGTTTTGATGTTTCTGTTCGCTTTTGATGCTTTTCGCAGTGGTTTGCGGCGACTTTGTTTTGCCTTTGACATGTTCGGTTTTCATGCGGCTTGTATGCCAATGCGGCTAATTTGTGGATTTGTCTGTATTTTTTTTTTAACGGGGGTTGCGGCTTATGCCCAGGTGCGCCTTGTAGGCCAACTTTTACGGTAACTTTTTCAAGAAACTGCTGAAACTTACTTTTCTCATGCATTACTATCTGGTTTAGAGAGAGGGAAAGTGAGGGAGGAGGAGGAGGGAGGGAAGGAGGTAGGGAGGGAGGGAGGGAGGGAGGGAGGGAGGGAGGGAGGGAGGGAGGGAGGGAGGGAGGGAGGGAGGGAGGGAGGGAGGGAGGGAGGGAGGGAGGGAGGGAGGGAGGGAGGGAGGGAGGGAGGGAGGGAGGGAGGGAGGGAGGGAGGGAGGGAGGGAGGGAGGGAGGGAGGGAGGGAGGGAGGGAGGGAGGGAGGGAGGGAGAGAGAGAGAGAGAGAGAGAGAGAGAGAGAGAGAGAGAGAGAGAGAGAGAGACGGGTTCAGAGACGGGTTCAGAGACGGGTTCAGAGACGGGTTCAGAGACGGGTCCAAATAGGGAAGGCGAGAGAAATGGAAAAAGACACGAGAAAGAGGACGCGAAGCAGTTGCAACAACAACAACAACAGCAGCAGCAACGGAAGCGGCAGCATCAACCAACAAATCAATGACGTTTTATGGTCTACCAGCAGCAGCAGCAGCAGCAGCAGCAGGGAGGAGGGAGGAGAAGGAGGAGGAGGAGGAGGAGGGAGGAGAAGAAGGAGGAGGAGGAGGAGGAGGAGGAGGAGGAGGAGGAGGAGGAGGAGGAGGAGGAGGAGGAGGAGGAGGAGGAGGAGGAGGAGGAGGAGGAGGAGGAGGAGGAGGAGGAGGAGGAGGTGGTGGAGGAGGAGGAGGAGGAGAGATGAGTCATATAGACTCTGAAAGAACAACACACCTTTTACTCTAATGCTGCCTTTCGCCAAAATTACGAAGCAATCAAAGCTATTGCCGTCTGTGACTTGCGTTAAAACGTCATTCATTTAGTTGAGTCATAAGGCGTTCTGCGGCGACTCACTTTCCATCTGTCTAGCACCTTATTTTCCTTCTCACTGCAAATGGCTGATTGGCGAACCCAATTATGGTCAACTACTACATTCTGAACTGTAGCTAGACCCTTGGACCGTTCTGCTCACGACGCATTAGATATATTTAAACCTGTTCTTACTTTACTGAGTGACTACGGGTGTCATAACGACATCTGATTTTTGTCATGCTTTGAGACCTTTGCTCCTTGAGGGTGGGGGATTGAGGGTGGGGGATTGAGGGTGGGGGATTGAGGGTGGGGGATTGAGGGTGGGGGATTGAGGGTGGGGGATTGAGGGTGCGGGATTGAGGGTGGGGGATTGAGGGTGGGGGATTGAGGGTGCGGGATTGAGGGTGGGGGATTGAGGGTGGGGGATTGAGGGTGGGAGATTGAGGGTGCCGGATTGAGGGTGGGGGGTTGAGGGTGGGGGATTCAGGGTGAGGTGGGGTGAAGCTAGGTCACAGGCGGCCTTCCACTAACGTCGTCCTCTGTAACTCTGTCGAGATATATCCGGATGAGTTTCCACAACGTTTTTCAAGAAGGACCTCTTTCAAATCCTTTTTTGAGAAATTTAAAAAATCGGAGAGAGCAATGTAAAAAGGCTGCACTGAGAAGGTTCTGATTCTATTCCGTCAGCATGCTTTCTTGGATGTGAGCTGCATTCGACAAATACTTCAGTGACGCCGAAAGAGAGCGCAGTTCAAACTCCGCTGCGCCGCAGCAGTCGTAGAGCAGATCGGGCAGAGGACATCAGTTGCCTTCGACCATCCTCTCTCTGGGCCTCTGGTCGAAGTTGCACTCCGCAGCTATCATGTTTTGGAGACAGCTAAGCGCCAGGGACTGGGGTTCACTGTCACAGTGCAAAGGATTCCCGGCTTGCAATGAGGTGTCGCGTGCCATCAGAGAGACTGTCGCCATTTATTTTGAGCTCGACCGGTCCTCCGTGGACTCTTGCCTCAGAGCAGTGGTCATGCCATGCTATGAATCATTCGTGCAAAGGTCTGCATGTCACGCAATGAATATCACGAGTGTTCCCTTGTGTTTTGTGATCCGTGCCACGTAAAATCATATGTCAATGACTAGACTGTCTACCCTTCCTTCATGAATCCCGTTATATTTGCAAGAAAAAGAAACTCTCACGCACATTTCCCGTCTTAGACCCCTCATCGTGAGCAGTTGCAACAGTTTGATTGATATAACATTTAACTGAAGTTCTCTTGAAAACTGTTAGTGAAAAACTTTGAGAAGGAAAACTCATCATTTATCCCACGGTGAAACCTACCGTAGTTATTTCCTCCTGCATCCATTAAGACCTGCTAACATCAATCGTGTGTTCGTGTATAAACCGAATGATGCTATTTTCAAACTGACTGCTTCCATCGACATGCCTTATAGAGGAAGTCTATGCAGAACATTGCGAACAATCCAAAGCAAAACATTCAAGAGCAGTATATGCATGCATGCACTGATTCTGTGCATATGAAGTAGCCCCAGTGTCTCCTCTAGTATCCATAAAGACGATCTGCTTTGCTTTAGTATTTTCTGATAATTTCGCCTCGCGGAGGCGACAACCTACTGACAGTAACTCTGTTGTGCAAAATTCTTACCATCCATCACGTGACCTTAGCTCCCAATTTTCTCTTGAAAAAAAATTCTTCCATTGGTTTTTCCAAATTCAAAGCAATTGGCTTGACGACTTTGAGCAAGAAAGTGTTTGTCACGGCTCAAGCGTTTTGATTTTGATTTAGTGTGTTTTCTGTTCTATTTTAGTTACTTTAAAGTCGGGCATGTGCTGCCCTTTAACATGCGGCGTGTGAGTGTGTTCAAGTTGCATGCTTTTTTCATGCAAGGTTTTGCCTGACAATGCTTTTTGGGCACGAAGTCTGTGTGCAAGAGGCTCCTGCATGGGGTATTGAGTTTCAGAGGCATGTTATTTTCACTGGGGTTAGCTTGCACGGGATTTGTCATCCTGGCATCTTCTATAAAATATTGGAGTTTTCTTATGTTAGTCCTCTGGTTTGGCCAACCTAAGCATTTTTGTTGAGACTGTTGTCCGAGTTTTTTTGGTGTGGACCGTCGTGGTTTTCGGCAGGCTGAGGCACTCATGTGCAGTGTTTTGGCGACGGGAGGTCGCGGGTGGGCTACATTTTGTTAGCACCTAATATAGCAGTTGAGTAGTTATAGAGTTGGGGCTGCCAGCTCACCCCTAATGAGGCAGCTGTTCACTTTTTAGAATTGATTGGGCGACTAATGTCTTTTTTTAATTTGAGGAGACAGGCTGCAAGCAAGTTAGGTTTCTGACGATATTACCTCGCCTTTAATTAGTTTGCCTTTCTCTTACAAACACACACACACTGGCACACTTACACACACAAACACACACTCACAGGCACACAAACACACTTCCCTTCGCGTGCGCGCGAAATAGGCCAAGTCAAGTCGGCCTATCCACAAAGCCAGCACTGCTTTGCTGAAAAGCGTGACACTATTTTCGTTAGAAACGAAGGAATTTACATGTGTTGAGTCTTGGCAACGCTTGGTGAGTTCCTTGAAAAAGTACTTAACCCATTTTTAGTTAGATTGAGTACCCCACGTGTAGCAATCGTGCTTAAAACAGCTGATCTAATTGCCGATTGCACTTGTTTTTAAGCTGAGCAAAACACCATGCAAAGGGAGGTAACTCTGCTTGACCTAGGCGGTCAAGTTTTCAAGGCTGCAAAACGAAACCATATTTTCTTGAAAAACGGGACAATTACATGTGTTAGAGTTCTGTAAACGCATGATCACATCATTCAAAATGTACAGAATACGTTTTTAGCCAGATTGAGGCCCCCATGCGTTGGGAAACCTGGTTATTTTCGTGATTTAAAATGGG
>JAWQFJ010029843.1:0-21533 GCA_034096865.1 Theodoxus fluviatilis | reverse complement strand
CCGGATTAACTCATGTGTACGACTGATCCAGCACCGTCATCGATATTATTGCTGTGGGATGTTAGGCACCGGTTGCCACGGCAGTGGTTCCGCATCAGTAGTGATGGCGGTGCGTATGTAAAATCTTGGTCTTTGTGTGTGGTTGTAAGGTGCTCTTAGCCAAATTTCGAGGTAGGCTAGTATCTCTTATATAGATTATAGTGATGTAACATTGTAGAGATCGTCTGTTTGTCTCTGAATTTGACGAGATAAGGCACTGCGACACTTGTTTTACACTGTGGCCAAGAGAGTCTCTTTGTCAAGGGCCATAAGTCCGTAATGTGCGTCGCGGCACTTTGGACGATAGGAGAGATGTTTGTTGGAAGTATCGCTGTGAAGGAAGCTGCAGATGAGAAGTACGATGTGATCCGTTTTTGTTTTTTCCGAAGCTGAAAATTGATGCAGTTTTTAGCATGTAAGTCCGAAGGATCATAAGTCTATACGTGCAGCACGTGCTGTAAGCAGGCAAGGAAAGTCAATCGGAAGGAAACGTGATCCGTACACCCGGGCTGTGCGGGTAGAGTCTTCTCCACTCCAGTCGACTACTACATTGCATTAGGTGCACGCCGAGACGGTACCCCTTCTTTGTTGCATTAGATGACTATATTTCAAGTAATAAATATTACCGAGAGATGGCATTTGATTGACAATGTTATAGAGGTAGGAACCCCAAAATGCGTGTTCCTAAATATAGTAGAAGATGATGGTCAACAGTCTTTTTGTCATCTGCTTGATTAGTATTTTTTTCACAATTTCTTACAAATGCCCAGAAACATGCTCCCGTCCAGTCGCACGAGCTGAAATAGTGCAGTCTTCATGACGTTTAAAGGAACCATCCGACGCCGCGGCTTCTGCCCAGGCGGCTAGACGCCCAACTGATGAACATGGCGCCGTGGTACAGCCCCGACACAGTGACCTATTGTGAAAGTTAACACTGTGTACTAGCGAATGTTTGAAGTTTAGGATGTGCAGTGTATCTTGCATAGTTCAGGTAGGTTTCAAGGTCACTAGGTCGAAAATAATCTATACATCAATTCGCAGACTTTAATCAGCAGCTCTGGTCTGAAAACCCGTTCGGACCTTGGAGGCGAGGCGCAATCAAGTATCTCGGTATCGAATAGGAGTATGGAGGGATTGGTGGGTGTGGTACTTTGTGCGCCTGATACACGCATGGTAGTACGGATTGGTCACGTGTTATCCGGATTCTCAATAATTCAGGAGACAAATTTTGGGAAGATGTGAAGAAATGGCTGTTTTTTAACAACATTTTATGGCGCCCGTGGCATGCTGTAGCGGCGCTGTGACCTGAGTATGAAGGTCAACGTCAGCTTATGGTATGTTTTTTTGTTTTGGACGCGTCGTATGTCAGTAATAACGACGGCTCATTTGTGCCAAACTTGGTGGTCGTTGATAGAACTTAGATCAGTCTTTGCAAAGCCATAAATGCCATACGTTAAGGTTTTTCACTGGACCTGTGGGGCCGGTCGCAAGGCGCCCGACACTGACGAAACGGGGAGACAGACTGTACCGTGAGACTCAACATTAATTTGCCTTTGAAACGCATGTGTGTGCAAAAAACGACATATGGTGTGCTGGTCCGTGTCTTCGCCGGTACGCTAGTGAAACAACTCAGTAGAATTACCTATTTTTACTGGTTGAATAAATAAAAACATTCTCGAGTTAGCGAGATATAAGAGCAAACTTGATCACTATTCCCTTTTGGTCTTTCGGGATATATGAATGTGAACTAACAAGAAGGGGCAAAGGCCCATGACGCTCACTATGCTTGACCTTTTCGACCGTTTATATGGCACTTCGCCACTTTTTGCATAATAATGACCTTGATTGAGCGAGGCCTTCAGGTCGACCTTACAAGGTCATAGGCTCACACGCAACTAAGACCTAGGCCAAATGACATCTACACTGATGACCGAAATTCCTTGATTGTCTTTAAGTCTCACCATTGTTCCCTACCAAATACATTGTGACCCATGGTGCATCCCAAGTGTCAACGGTCATGTCGCAAGGTCATTATTGGGCACCACATCAAAGCTGTTACAATGGTGTCAAGACATATGGAGCACACATATGGTGCTTATTGGCACTTTTCTACCAATGTAGATAATAGTCAGCATCTTTAGTGTAGCTTCCGCCATACCCCATTCTATTGGTCACGATTTTCAGATAAGGGTCAAAGTGACCTTGACCTTTGATGATATGTGACCAAATTGTGTCTCATGATGACAAGTATAACATGTGCCCACAATATTTTAAGTTTGAAACAGTTATCTTCCATAGTTCAGGGTCAAGTCACTTCAACAATATGGTAATACGAATCCAACTTTGAAGAGCTCTCTGTGACCTTTGCCTTGAAGCAAGGTGCACACCAAACTGGTATCAAAAGATAGGGCTTGCTTTGACCTAATATAGCCTGTCTTATAGCTTGTAGCTAAGGTCGCCATTCTCACGACTAACGTTGGGACTGAAAACTTTGGAAATGATGTGAAACGTGAACTGTTTTTGAGACCAGACATTTATTGATTTATGTGGCCTTTCCTTTGGCCTTGACGTCCTTTGAAGCCAAGGTCGAGTCCCTGAATGTTAGAGTTTGTTTTTGTGAGGCCTTGTCATCACGACACACAAATCTATCGCCACATTTGCTCGGTGTTGCTAAGACTTAAGTAATGTCTCCGAGAAAAACCAGACGTTAAGTTTTTTTTACGCCTCTTGGACGGACGGACGTGACGCCCGGTACGGTACTCGGTGACGGACGGACGGACACGGCTTTTCATGTTTACATATGACTCGACTTTTGGTTGCTTAACGCCATAGTGAGTCAAAAAGTGTACACCAACCTAGCTGACGCTCCGCGGGGCGGATTTTTTTGTTCTCTGTTACCTTAAGCCAAGTTCTTTTTTTGGAGGGGGTCGTACAAGTTGCAATGCACCCAGCTTAGCTCACATGCAGTCATGGAGAGCTCCAATGGAGGATAAGTCATTCCTTTGGAACCAGGGGCTTGCCTGCACTATTCATTCGTCGCCCTCTTAGGGAATGCAGCCTCACCGATTCCAGATGTCTCACCTTTTGCAACAACAAATGATAAAATGGTAAGTAACTCCTTACTTGCTGTTCTTTGCTTCGATAGGGTGGAAGAGGGAACAAACCAACTGTTTTACTTCTACTGCTTTCGAGGCAGTTTAGGGTGTGGGGGAGGCACAGTACACTGTGCGTTTAAGCAGTACTCGTTAAGTTTGCCATGTAATCGCTATCTAATGTTGTCACTTGCTGAATTGCTTTTAGCATTGCGTAATTTCTTCATCAGTGACGGCGCTCGTCGGCGGCGTCATTGCTGGGTCGGTCCGTCATCGTCTCCAGCATCATCATCGTCATCATCATCATCATCACATCATCATCATGCGATCTAGAGCATTAACATGGGTGACATTATCTTTCCACCCTTTCGTAATCATACCTGATATCATCAAGAATGTAGTTGGTACGTAACTTGCCCACAAAGTGTCTTCCAATCTCACGTTTTCAGGGGGCAACTAGGAATCACATACGCGTCACACACAGCACACACATCACTACACGCACACAACCCCCTACTACACACAGTACTACACACAACTCTTCTTACTGGTTATCCACATAGCCATCAATACATCATTTGTACATCACACTTACTACACCATAATAATCAAATTCTCTCAACAACCCACACTCACACACACACATGGACATAGAAATTCACAACACCCACTTATAATCACACCTGACCACAATATACATACCCAATGCACACGAGTTACCTGCACTTACATACAAATTCCACACACACGTCACACAAAACATTCACACATTTCATAGCACACTCCACGGCGCACTCGCCCTCACCTCTACACCCGACAACATACTCTCGTGCTACCACGCTACCACACACCACCAGACACACAGCACTTTACACGACACATACTCACACCAACAAAAAACAGATTCCTAAAAAAAACAACACCCCACAAACAAACAGACCACAACAACAACAGCACACACCAACCGACACCGTCATTAAAAAATTCTAATCCCAGGCACCTTTCTCATCTGTAATGCATCCTGCATTCCAGACAGATCCCAAAATCTACGAGATTAAGGCACGGATGGAACAAACATCGTGGCTACATAATCTAAATTGTAGGCTGTTGTTGGGAGTGTTGTAACTGCGGTTTCTGTGTCTATTCAAGTATAGGCAGACTGATTAAAACTGTCAAGGGGCCAAATCGAGATACAATCTCGAAGGGGTGTATCCTTTTCATTTGGGGTCAAGGTCCAAAAGAAAAATAATTGTAATTGTTAGCGTTTGCGTGTAGACAATGGGACTATAGTCAAAATTGGCGTCCAAAAGTTGTGCAACTTTTGTATGCCTCTTGGAACTTTTTTTGCCTTTAAGAAATCGTGAGTGGTTCTCGATAGGGTGAACATGTTACAACTCGACAATGGATATTGACCTCAATCACAGGGGCAATTTTGACATTTTTGAGGGTCTGGTACCGGGCAGTGTGCGCCTGTAATCATATTAAAGTACAAAAGATACTTTACTCGGTGCGTGTAGTCAACCCTATAACATTGCGTATTGAATTTCTCCCGGGTACATGTTGCCTTGTAGGTCAAGGAGGGGAGATGGGGCCGTACATACTTCCTCCCTCCGTTGTGGTCGGGGGGGTTTTTATTTCTTTTAGTGATGTGGCATTATTGTATTCTTGGCAGCATCCGGTACCATAAGTTGTGTCTCAAAATCTGTGTTGGCAGGGGGGACAAAAATAGGGTGTTGTCTGTTGCTTTGTTTTTGTGCGATGTGTGTGTGGGGGATTGGGCGGGGCCTTAGCATCTAACCCCATTGTTGCGCAGGTAATACACAGTGGGTCTCTTCATGTGTTCACCCCCAAGCAACAGGGTGTCTGCAACACAATCGAGCTGGAAGTAGACTGTCGTACATGATGTGACGTGTGTACAATTATGACATGGTGGAATCTCTTTCATAGACCTAATCGGGTGCTATCGAGTGCATACGGTAAAGCCGCGATTTTGATGTTGCAGAAGGAGGTTGGTTGCATCCATCTTTTTGGAATTCGCTGGAGGCGTTTAAGCCTTCATTTATCACGTGTCGTGGCCTCCTCATATGTGATGCGGATATAGCAGTGTTCATCTTGTTTAGGAATTCTACCACTTGTCATTTTGTAAATAAAGGATACACGAGTAAACTGTTTGAAATTTCTTATACTACAGAGATTCCTCGCTTACTGCTGTGCGAAGAGTGGCCGGTGTCATTGTTGTGGCGGGGCAGTGGTCGTTATATATAACATGCTAAAGCTAAACACTGCAAGACATTTTTCATGTGGGTTGCATTGCTTGTAAACATGAACATTTGATATTATGGGAAAAGTGTGTTCAGATTTTACCTAGGTGGGGGCTGCGTACCGTCTGAAGAACTGAAAAATATGGTCATGTTCTTGTGTTTCGATTAGGCTACAATGGTTCTGTCTAGTTGCTTGTATGGGTGCGTGAGGGCATCTATCCTCCGATTAAAATCTGAAAAGGCTACAACAAGTATGAGCGGACAGCAGTGTCTACTTCTTGGATCACGTCATGTCGGCACCTGTGCGATTCTTTCCGTTGCCTCTGCTTCTCGTCTCTAGCGATGTTTGGCGTGACCTGCTTAGGATTGGTTGGTTGTTGAGGGCCCTCCGGTTGTTGTAGATACGACCCACGAATTCACCCTTTCATCGACTGGCGTTCTTTTGTGATCAATGGCAGCGTCAAACTGTGACTTAATAAAAGCATTTAGGTCAAGAATCATTCATACACAATCTTCTAGTGAAGTTCACCTTAGAGGGGAGGAGGTGGGAGGATGAGGTGGGAGGGAGGGTAGCCGAAAAAATGTGGGCGTATTTCCAGTGGCAGAGGTCAACTTCCTGTCAAGGTCGCGCAGCAGCTAGAGCATCTCAGAAGGTGCTCTAAATGCTTCACACTAGAGTGCGCCACTTGCTGTGCCTGTCAACGATGAAACTACAGAACTCGTAGCCGCATTTTATTGGCTCATATTAAACAGAACTAACGGAAAGTTACTCCATGGACTTGCACGGTAAACATGCTTCGAACCATGGAGTTTAAATACCATGGCAGTGGCAAACGTGCAGATTGCTTCCAAATTTTGAAGAAATGAATGTTTTCGTACTCTCATCACCGTGACAGAGTGCATTGTATGTCTTGGTTTGATATCTGTAATAAACGTCGGCATTTATACCCATGGGTGTAATGATTTAGCAGACGACACACATTTTGGGATTCCCTTGACCTTCCTCTATGACTGGTGATGGTTATCTCCCTTTTGTTATTAATGGATTTTCAACCCTAATGCTTTTATGAAGTTGTCTATTCGATCAAGAGGGATATAATTGAATGTGAAATCATTTAGGGGATTCATGTATCCAAATAAAACCCTCTACTTTTAATGATAAAGTGCTTTTTAAGTAATTAAAGAAACCGACCAATCAAAACTCCTGAGCCTACTACATTGTAGCAGAGATGAAGCAGAGTGTAACGGAACGCAGGGATGATTGCCATGCTAAGGAAAGGTATCTCTAAACATTCATCCTGGCAGTTTCATGCCAAGTTCCATGTCTATGTAAGGTCTTTGGTAAAATGAAAAAAACCAAACATTAAAAGAGCCTAACTTTTTTTTTAACCACACAAATAAACACACACACAAAGGTGGGCTTCACTTCTCTGACAGCATCATCATGAAGAACAGCAGCTGGCAAACTAAAAACTAGGAAAACATAAATATTTGTTCCATGACCACCTATCCTTATAAAGCACAGTTAACTTTAAACACAAGATCAATACAGTTGTGTGTGTGTGTGTGTGTGTGTGTGTGTGTGTGTGTGTGTGTGTGTGTGTGTGTGTGTTTGTGTGTGTTTATGTGTGTGTGTTTGTGTGTGTGCTTGTGTGTGGTGCGTGTGTGTGTTTTGTGTGTCTGTGTGTGTGTGTTTGTGTGTGTGTATGTGTGTGTGGGTTGTGTATATGTAGGTGTGTTTTGTGTGTGTGTGTAAGTGTGTGTATGTGTGTGTGTGTGTTTTGTGTGTGTGTTTTGTGTGTGTGTTTTGGGGGTGTGTGTGTGTGAATGTATATGTGTTGTGTGTGTGTGTGTGTGTGTGTGTGTGTGTGTGTGTGTGTGTGTGTGTGTGTGTGTGTGTGTGTGTGTGTGTGTGTGTGTGTGTGTGTGTGTGTGTGCATGCAAGCGTGCATGCCAGTAGGCACAGAAACACAATGTAACACATTATTCACAGACATGTCTTCCTTCCTATCCTATTAAAGTGTATGTTTGCATTATAAGATATCAGACTTGAGAATCTTCTAATCCTTTATTTACCTTCACACTACTTGAAATCATAAGTACAATCTGACATTATCAAATGAAGCAAGCACTTTATATCATGGCTACAAAATAAGGAGTTTTTTTAATTTGTAGCAAATGATAACAATGATGTATCAAAATCATCAATCTGTGACATTTATTTGCACATAAATGCACAAGATAAACTTTTCCCATTGTCACACCAAGTGTATCTACTCCTCTAATCTGGTGTTAACAGTGCTGTGTGTGTACTTGAAGTCATTAAGAGCTGTTTAAAAAGCTTTTTAAAAAGTATCTATCATTGATTTTCTGCAAAAGCTGCCAGCAAATGATGCAAAAGATTTTTTACCTTCAGTTCCACATTTTCATTCACTCCCAAATTGTTTGGCTTCAAGTCCTAGAAACCAAAACAACCAGTATGAATTTACCAATAAACAACAACACAAGTCTTACCTAATCATTCATGGAAAAATCACATTAGGCAACAAGTTACTTTGACTCTCTTTCACAAACACCTAAGCAGTAGAATATTAATTTTGAAAACAAGACACCTACCCAACATTCATATTGTGATAATACTAATCTGTTTTTATGAAACAAAATGAAGCCATTCTTAACTTTCTTACAAAGGTTGTGAACAAGTAACATACAGTGTCTGCTTAAAAGTATTTTATGGAAAGAAACAACAGAATATCCATCATCATAAAAATTATTAGATATATAAAAACTAATTATCTCCCCCCATGCCATAATTTTTTCTACACAACTGATATTCCTCAAGCATTAAAAAAATGCAGGCAAAGAAGATTGCTTAACCAAGACTCCTTACCCTGTGTATGATGCCTGCTGAATGAATGTACTGCAAAGAGAAATGGACGAAATATTGCAATGGGTTTCCCAAACTCAAGTAGCAACAACAACAACACCACCAGAATTTGCAGTCCAATAGCTACCTACTCCTTAAAAAGCTTATGTCAAAAACATATAGGAAAGGCCAGTAACAAATATACTACACATTTCTTTGAAATAGAAAAAAAATATTTCCTTGAAATTGCTACCTTCTATTTCTTGGTGGTCTCTCTGAGGCCAAGGAAGACTGTGTGCTGTCACCTTTGATGACTGTGCATGTGGCTAGGCACACAGACAACCACAGCTGGAGCAAGGAACACCAGACGTCAGGGCAGGAGCAGAGGCAGAGGTAGAGGCGCTCTGAGCCGTCGCTCTCTTGCAGCAGCAAGGTGACAGCAGCAGTTTGCTTCAAAGTTGGTTTTGGCTGCCCTCGTCTAGGCATGCCAGGCACTTCGGTCGGAGGCTGCAGTTTCAAGCTGGGGGGGATGGAGGTCCATCCACTTGAGGTTCATCTTGAGGTTGTCTTTGAATCTCTTTCTTGGCCATCCCCTGGTGAGTTCTCCATAGAACAACTGTCTTGGAACCATGGACTTGTCCATACATATGATGTGTCCAGTCCTATGGAGCTGGGCCTGGAGAATCTTGGCCTCGACACTTGTTGACTGGGAACAGTGAAGGATTTCTTGATTTGAGATGTGATCCTGACAGCATATCCTCATGAATGAACATAGGGAGCTGATGTGGAACTGCTCCAATTGTCTGATGTGCCTGCAGTGGTGCGTCCAAGTTTCCCAACCATTCCGGAGGGAGGTGAGGATAACAGCATTGTATACTTTTAGTTTTGTGGAAAGCCAGATGTCCCTGTGTTGCAGTACCCTAGTTCAGAGACGCCCAAGAACCTGACTGGCTTTTGGGATCCTCTGGATGATTTCCTTGTCAAGGGATCCATCCTTGGAGATTGTACTACCCAGGTATTTAAAGTTGCTACCAATAACATGATAAAGCATATAACAGTGTCATTTATTCACTTAAAATAAATCAGATAATTTAAAAAAAAATCTATTTACCTAATCTATCAACTAATCCATTAAATCTGGGTTTAAAATGTTACACAGCAGAATATCACATGATCAATAGAGACATGTACCATAATACATAAACCATGTTGATATTCTAGAATTAAACAGAAATCAAACTGGCATTTTGATCACAACAAAGTACTGGGAGGAAATGGGAGGAAATAAATATATGAAAAATAATAACAATAATACAGTGGCAGATCGATCAAACAAAGGTTCCAGAATGGTTCAAGTTTGAAGGAAGAATAGAGGTCAGCATCTTAGAGCTTTAACATCGGTTCCCAGAACAGATCTGAAACCCTGCATGTGACAGACTCCTAACAGTTTCTGACAAAAGGTGGACTGGACCTTGACCTACAGGTGAATGTCTGAATGTTATATTCATTCCAAGAGGATACAATCTTCCACTGAAGGGTATCTGCCCTGACAGAAGCTCTATGCTGAGAAAATGTTTTGGCTCATTCAGATAGAGGAACAATTCCTCTTGACTTGACAAAGAGGTTACAACCCAAAACAACTGATTACCCATTTTCTTTTTTCAAAAGTTTTCTTTGATTTGACATTACCTAGTCACTTGATTTACATATATCCTTCATCCAGTTTTAAAAAATCTTATGCATCACGAACTTCATTGTAAATGTTATTCTAATGATCAATGCATGCTTTGCATAAGCTTTCAATTCGCTGCATCACAGCAGATCACCGAAGATTTGAGCAGAAAAGCCTGAGAATCTAGCATACAGCGGGAGTCATTCTCCACTGGGGATGGCTATGGATTTTGCTGACCAGTTTGATGCTTCATTCAGGCTAAACTATATCTTTCAGGGTGAGTCTTGCCTTACTGTTGGAGCTATGTATGGAGGAATGTATTCACTCTTGTGCCATGCCTTTCGCACACTGTGGAATGCTCAAGGCACTAACAATTAAAACTGGAATAGGTAGGTTTTGAAACCTTTCTTAAAACCAGCAAGACTGATTGTTTTCAGTCCTTCCAGAATTCCATTCCAGAGTACTGGGCTGATAAAAGAAAAGGGTCTACATCCTTGCCCCTTCAAGTTTTTTGGCAGAACACACAGGAGAAGCTTCTCCGAGGACCACAGGTTTCTGGATGGGGTGTAGCCTTTCATGAGGTCTGACATGTATTGGGGAGGACTGCCAGAAACACACTTATAGACACTGTACAAGCATTTGTATTCAATGAACTGCCCCTGTTCTGAAGTCTCCTGGTAGCACTGGCTGCTTGGAACCACCCTGGCTGAGTTACAGGAGCAGGCCCTGATAGCCCAGCAGCCAGGGGTTCCAGCTAGTGAGAGGGGTACAACACAGCTTCAGCTGTAAATTACACTCTATGTAATTCCTGGGGTTTGCTACCAGCTGTCTCAATCTTCATCTCAAAAACATCCATGAACCCCAAGTAGATGAAAGAGTCACTTACTTTGAGGCCTCGCAGGATCTGATACAAGAGGAACTGAATGTGTTCGTCTGAGAGCTTCTGGCTCTGCAAAATGGTGTTGAGGTCTGCATCCAGATAAGGCGTCACCAGGTACCTGAAGCCAGTAAACCTCATGTCAGCTCTATGTAGGATGTATGCATGCATGCATGCCTCTGTGTGTGTGTGTGTGTGTGTGTCTGTATGTGTCTGTGTGTGTGTCTGTGTGTGTGTGTCTGTGTGTGTGTCTGAGTGTGTGTGTCTCTGAGTGTGTATGCCTCTGTGTTGTGTGTGTGTGTGTGTGTGTGTGTGTGTGTGTGTGTGTGTGTGTGTGTGTGTGTGTGTGTGTGCATGGGTGAGTATGTGATTTTATTATGTGTGTGCATGCGAGGGTGTGTGCGCGTGTGTGTGTGTGCGCAGGTGTGTGTGTGTGAGTGTATGTGTGTGCCTCTATGTGTGTGTGTGTGTGTGTGTTTGTGTGCATGTGTGTGTGAGTGTTTGAGTGTATGTGTGTGCCTCTGTGTGTTTGTGTGTGTGTGCATGTGTGTGTGTGTATGTGTGAGTGTATGTTTGTGCCTCTGTGTGTGGTGTGTGTGTGTGTGTGTGTATGTGTGTGTGTGTGTGTATGTGTGTGTGAGTGTATGCATTTGTGTATACCCATAAGCGCATGTAAATGAAAGGGGCATGGGGAGGAGGAGAGGGAGCTGGAGCAAGAAGAGAAAGACAAGCAAGAGCAGAAGAAGCAAAATAACTGAGCAGAGGAGGAGGTGGAGATGGAGGAGGAAGAAGGTCACCAGAAGCAGAAAAAGGGAAAGCAGCAGAAGAGGCAGAAGAAGGAGAGGGAGGAGAGACAGATGGAGCAAGGACAAGCAGCTTACACTTCATTGAAGTCTTCAAATACTGTTGTGGGTGAGAATAAATCCAAGAGGCATATCAACTGAAAAACAAACACAGTGATTGCAGAAAGTGCACACACAACTCACATTCCAGTAGTGTGTGAGCTTAGCAGGAAGCTAAATTGGACACTTCATTAAAAACACATCAAATTTAATCTGTCAACTATCTTCCTCATAAAGAAAAACAAATTCAGTTGAGAGAATAACATATAAATATCTCAGCATACACTTTCAAATTCAGATAAATACTTTTTCCTTTACTTATCTTTAAGATAGATCTTTATAAAAGCAAGTAAATTGTAATTACTGCTTTTATGAGGTACCTGGGGTTGACATGAGTACTTCATTTTGATTTTCCCCATCATTTGAGTTGTCAAACTGCATTAATGCTTCCTCTACACTTCACTTGCCAATGCATAAACTGATATTTTCCCGACTTCAGTAACATTATCCTAATTTGCTTTCGCAAGTACCACTTTAATATTTATAGCATCAAATGATCAACATATGTGTGTGTGTGTGTGTGTGTGTGTGTGTGTGTGTGTGTGTGTGTGTGTGCACTCATGTGTATGTCTGCTTGCATGTGAAGGCATACATGTGCGTGAGTGAGTGCATGTGCACATGAGTTGCATGTGTGCTTAAATGCATAATGCATATGTGCCTCCCCTCCCTCTCTTCACCCCCATCCCTCCTCTATCTCTCCCACCAACCCACCCGCTCTCTCTCTCTGACTCTCTCCCCCTGACCCACCCCTCCCTCCCTCTCTCCCTCCCAAGTACACACATTTTCATGGTGGAAATGCTGCAGCATCAGGATTTCCCTGTAGGCCCGCTTGGCATGGGTTTCTGTGGAGAAGGGGCGGTGGAGTTTCTTGATGGCCACGCGCTTGTCTCGGCTTTGGGACTCCACGTCCTCGGCATAGCTACAAAGACCAAGCCAGTACTGTACATTTTACTGTATTATTTTGCAGTTTAGAAAAAGAAAAGAAAAAGCTCTATAACATCACTGGATGTAGCAACCAGAAAACAAAAGGGTTTGTATCAGTTGATGACCACATGCTTATCTTGGCTTTGGGATTTCATATTTTCAGAATAGCTGTGAAGACAAAGGTAGTAAATACACTGACTGTATCATTATACAGAACTTATATAAAGCTCCAGATAAGTGTTATGCATGTCAAACTGCCACCAAAAAAAAATAATCTTAAGGGTATGAATTGAATGAAGCAAAAAGCATTGCAAAACAATCAGAACCACAAAATATGCATATTGGAAATTTCAAAATGTGAATAATAAAAACCGCTGGCGCTGAACCTCCAGGTTTTGGCATTAAAAACCCCCCAATACAGCTGCGAGGGCCTTCAGTAAACCTGGAGGGATAAAAAATCGAATACAGAATGTTTCGTACCCTAGTCGTTGTGCACCTCATTTAGTCGATTCGTACCTTTTCTACTCTAACCCTAACTCTAACCCTAACCCTAACTCTAACCGGTTAGGGTACGAAACGACTAGGTACAAAACGTCCAGGATACAAACAACCTGCATCGTAAAAAATCTTTCTTTCTCCTTCACCAATGTTCTCCAAATTCACCCTTCTCAAAAATCTCCTCGCAAATGATGTCACGTTATTCGATGTCAAATGATGACGTCACACATTTTGCAAATGGAGTCTGTTGTATCGTTTTCATTGCAACACCAAAATGTAAAAAAGTCCCTTTCTTTTCAAACCTCGATTCTGAAAATTTGATAATATTCAATCGGACCTAACTTCCAGTCAGTGTGCAAAATCTCAAGGAAATCCGTCCAGTAGTTTTTGAGATATAAGCCGTGGAGTCGGGACAGACACACACACACACTCACACAGACAGACAGACAGACAGACAGATAAAGTCTGTAGGACCTCCAGTAAACCTGGAGGGATAAAATAGTTCGTATTGCCTGTAACATGAAAACATTTCACAAAATATATTATCATTGACATCATGAACTTGAGATTAAGACCACAAAAAAAGACTAGCCATGGCACTAATACTCAAATACTGAAAATTAGTCATACATAATGCATGCACATCATCCCAGCTGCTTAAGGGGGGGCATGGCACACAAAAATGGATTAATAGAAAATAAATCATTGCTCAGCAAGTATGAAAGCTATGCTAATGAAATTTCACACAGACTACAAACTCACTGCAAGGTATATTCAGACTAAATTGTATTGCTGAGGACTTAGTTGTTCATGTGTTTAAAGCAAAATGACTGAAAAATAAATGCACCAATTTTCTCACCTCCATCAAATTTTAATAAACAACCTTTATATGATCAGCACTGATTGCAAACAAAGAAGAAGGTCTATATTACACGATAGGATATCATAAAAAGATTACTAAGTACTTAAAAAATAATGCTCCCAGCATAACATGAGTAAAATTATCTATAAGTGTGAGTAATCCACTTATGATATCCTATTGTGTAATATAGACCTTCTTCTTTGTTTACAATCATTGCTGATCATATAAAGGTTGTTTATTAAAATTTGATGGAGGTGAGAAAATTGGTGCATTTATTTTTCAGTCATTTTGCTTTAAACACATGAACAACTAAGTCCTCAGCAATACAATTTAGTCTGAATATACCTTGCAGTGAGTGTGTAGTCTGTGTGAAATTTCATTAGCATAGCTTTCATACTTGCTGAGCAATGATTTATTTTCTATTAATCTGTTTTTGTGCACCATGTCCCCAGAGGTCCACTGAAAAACATTCTGAGTGCATCCTTAAAATCAATTTAATCAGAGGGAGGCTGATGGAAAAACTTGAGGTACATAACACCTAGAATGCACTATCATAGTATTAAAGATGACCACTGAAACTATTTAAGTGTTTCAGAAAACCCCACCAAGTTCAAGCAAAGACGGGAAAATCCATGCCGAGATTGCATCCGAGTTTCAGTCTGTAGCTTGAGAAAAAAGGCAAACTATGAAGATAAACAAGGCTGCCTCTTAAAATGTCAAAGTATTACAGCCTGAGGGTAAGCAGCCGAAAAGCACATACAATATGCATCAGCGATAAAAGATATGTAAATAAACCTCACTGGAAAGAGAATGCAAAGTAGGGTACGGAAGCTCTTGTCATAATAATGCACACTATAGTATAGATCTACGAGTCCCTAGAATTAATGCACTAGAAGTCATAGACTCACTTTGTTAACACATGTAACTCCAAAGCAGAAATGTAGTGTGTGAAAGATGTGACAATATTTTTAAAACTACATGTAGTGTAAAATTTCACCAAGCCTTCCACTTTCCATGACAGGTCTCTCTACAGTTGCAAGGGCACTCCAAGCATGTCTGTTAAGATTTTTAATAGTGAATTCTCCAAGTGCTCAAAAGGCAGGGAAGATGAGACAGCACACACTTCATTGATTATCATCAATCATCCCCCCTTGCAAAATCAAAAAAAGTTTAGGGTAAGCAAAAAATAAAAAGGGGAGGCTGGTCAGGTTAGTCCATAGCCACATCTATTTTGTTCTTTGAACTTATTTTAATAGATAGAGACAGGTAAATTCAGGATTTGCCTCCTAGCAGGGTCCTCATTGACACAAGAAGACCATTGTACTAGAAGGTGGAAAGCGTTCTGTGAGAACAGAAGCCCATCTAGTTTGATTCCCAACCAAATGAACTGAGCTGTTACAGGATTAATTTCAACATGAGCACCTTGTAAACAATTTCCCCACAATAAATAATTCATTGATGATTCTGGTTCATTCTTGTGAAAAATTGAGATAAAAACAAAAGCATGCACATTCTTCTACATGGCAGATGCATTTGTTTGGCTTTCTGTACAGTTTATTCAGGAATACATTATGGGTGATGAAGCTGGCAAAACTTGTGTGTGCATGTGTGTGTGTGTGTGTGTGTGTGTGCATGCATGCATATGTGTGTGTATATATATGTGGTGTGTGTATGTATGTGTGTGTGAGCATGTGTGTGTGAGCATATGTGTGTGTGTGTGTGTGTGTGTGTGTGCGTGGTGTGTGTCGGTGTGTGTGTGCGTATGTGTGTGAGCATATGTGTGTGTGTGTGTGTGTGTGAGCATGTGTGTGTGTGTGAGCATATGTGTGTGTGTGCGTATGTGTGTGTGTGAGCATATGAGAGTGCATATATGTGTGTGTGTGAGTGTACGTGCATGTTTCCCCACTGCAAACAACTTAGCAGAGTGTTTGCTAGAAAGCCAATCCAGTAACTTTAGTCTGCTTTATCATACAGTGATAATATATAAATTTAACTTGGCAATTGTTTTCCTATTAGTTTTATAATTAGCTGCATTATTTGCAATATCTGAGTATAGTTGCAAAGAACAAAAAAGTAGAGCAAACCAAAGAATGTCTGCAGGTGAGACTCTGAAATATCATGACTAACTCTGAAACCTTCTGATGGTGGTGAAGACGCCATTGTGGTGGTAGAAATGTCATCACCGACTAACTCTGAAACCTTCTGATGGTGGTGAAGACGCCATTGTGGTAGTAGAAATGTGATCACCGACTAACTCTGAAACCTTCTGATGGTGGTGAAGACGGATTGTGGTGGTAGAAATGTGATCACCGACTGCAACCCAAACTGACACCAGTAATATGGAACAGAAACCATTTTTTCATTCGCTCAATTAAAAATCTAATTCAAGGGAAATCAATGCAAATGAAATTCTTGACAATACCATCTGAGACACCATAGATTAAACATATCTAAAGCTGAATTTCATCACTATCTGGTCCAACTTTTGTCTTTTCCATGGCCTTTAAAACACAAATTGATTTTTATTCCATTCCATCACTTGGTTGCACTTGCAGTGAAAAAGAATAAATTCCATCAATGGGGTAAACAAGCTTTCTTTCTAAGTGAATCAAAGTTATTTGTCAACCTGTCCCTGAGGAAATCACTAGAACCATGGCATCCACCGAGATGTGATGGAACAAGGAGAGAGATGTCAATTTACATAAGGATGCATCATTAACCACAAGGTTATCTCAAAAGGCTTAATACTTTCACTCCAGGTGTTTCAGAAACAGGCCCACATAGTGTGTTCTCCAATCATCTGGGATCAGCATTCGTTCATCATCATCATCATCATCATCATCACAAACATTATCATCGTCATCATCATCACAAAAACAACAACTGCAATAATTACAACGATGATGATCATCATCACTACAACAACTGCAATTAGTTGTACAACAATGATAGCATTGAGGAGGAGGAGGAGGAGGAGGAGGAGGAGGAGGAGGAGGAGGAGGTCAGGAGGAGGAGGAGGAGGAGGAGGAGGAGGAGGAGGAGGAGGAGGAGGAGGAGGAGGAGGAGGAGGAAGAAGAAGAAGAAGAAGAAGAAGAAGAAGAAGAAGAAGAAGAAGAAGAAGAAGAAGAAGAAGAAGATGATACTGATGACATTGATGATTCTTTTCCCCCCATCTCTACAGTGCAGGGCCATTACATGGTGAAATGCACTGGTTGCTGCTTATGGCTTCCCTATTCACCAAGTTTCCAGTAAAAATTTTGTTCACCAGGCTGTGCTGTTCTCTACTCCCAAGCGAACATTCCAACTCCGCGCTGGCTTAGAGCCTCATCAAGGATAAAACTAAGGCAAAACAGCATAATCTCACAGACTTCCATCCTCTTCAGTCCTCCTGTCTATTAGCCACATCACACAGCATGACAGCTTTTTCTAGAGCCAAATCCTGGGGACTAGAGAAATTTACATCTACATACTTTCCGCCTGTTGACATTCTACTGTGACATTCTCCTAACACATCCAACTGCTGGTGATTACCTAATGCACCAGATGACACCTGCTGATATCCACATACATGTATCTTCACCTAAGCACTCATCTAGAAATTTGAAGTAAAGAGTTAAATCCCAGCTTCTGTCCTCACAACATAAAATATCCCCAACCCACCCTTCCACCACATTTTTGTACTTTGTGCAGAAATTTTACAAATAACCTTCTAACAACTGACCTTTGAATAAAAAATTAATTTGAAATCATGACTTATTTGAGCATTCAAAGAAAAACAAGGCTAAAGACAGAAATTTGACAACTGAGATTTATCTACCATTAATTAATTTTGTTTGTTAATTAATACAAGTTTATGAGAAATTATCATACTTACAGCAGGTGGGATTGAGATTTTATACACATTGCTCCCCGACAACTTTGTTGTTCTCAAAAACTGTTCCATCGTCTTTAGCCACATTTTCCCTGGGGCACTCAGGTACGTCTGGAATATTACTTTAGACAAGAAGCAAACAGAGGTGCAAGGTTTTTAACTGTACTTCTTTGAAACAGTGAATTAGTATTTTGGCTACATATGGTATGCCATAATAATTAATATATATCAGTCTTTTTCACAATCATCCCAAATTTTAAAATGCATGATAAATTTCAAATATCAAATCATAAATAAATACCAACTAAAAAATACCAGACGAACAGGGTTAGTGTAGACATGAACATTTAAAAACATTTATGGCACACAGGAGATTCAAAAACAGAATAGGCAGTTCTTCTGGTTTACAGAGCACACTGCAAAAACAGGAAAAACAAATAGCTTGACCTCTGACAAAACGCTAGTTCTAGCTTCAGCAACATGTTTATGATGTTAGGTCGATCTGTTTGATGTAAATGCAAGAGTGCTTGATATCAGAAATGTGGTATGAATCTAAATGTAAACTCTCCATCTGCAATCACTTTGAAAGTCCTGCAGCCAATAAAATGGTGCTATTCTGGGCATTTCTAAGTCTAACCAGGAAACTTTTTGGCTGTTCTAGCAAGGCAAAGTATTCCCTTTGTGAAGTAGGCCATTACATTTAGTTGACATTCAAGAATGCCACTGAAATTATCAAAATCATGCAGGAATTATGATTGTCATGGACATATTTCTTCAGGAAACAAGCCTTTATCTCAGGTCAGGCAGATGATTACAGTTGTAAAGGAAGAGATTCACATTGTTTTGCATACAGGCAAAATGAGCCAGCAAGCCCTAGCACACTGATGAAAATCTAGGTCACAGCCACAGGGCCATTAATTTGCCCCACACCACTACTAATGGCTGCCTAGGCAAAGCCAATGCAAAGAAGAGTTCTGACATCATCCACTCATTTCCTTCAGTACCAACTATCCCCTCCTCTTGTAACTCAGCCTGCAATAATGCACATGAAGATGAAGATAAAAAACCTCAGTGGTAAGATTGATGGTGTGGACAGTGTTGAGCCTTTGCTGGAAGTTGCAACACAGCACAAATGCAAACATGCATACAAATACATATATACACAAGCACACACATGCATGTGCAAGCACAAATACAAACATACATGGACACACACACACACACACACACACACACTCTCACACACACACAAGCGCACAAGCACACACATACAGGCACACACATACAGGCACACACATATACATATATATATGCACACACACACACTCACATACACAAAAGCATACACATGCGTGTGCAAACACACATATGCACACACATGTATATGCACATACACACACATACATATGAACACAATTTATGCACACGCATGCATGTCTGCCTGTGTCCATGTGTGTGTTTGTGCATGTGTCTATGTGTCTATGTGTCTATGTGTGTGTGTGTGTCTCTCTCTCTCTCTCTCTCTCTCTCTCTCTCTCTCTCTCTCTCACACACACACACACACACACACACACACACACACACGTACACACACACACATAAAACAAACAAACACACACACACACACACACACACACACGTACACACACACACACATAAAACAAACAAACACACACACACACACACATAAAACACAAATATAAAAAACACACACATACATATAAACAAACACACACAAACTTATGTAAAACACACACACACACACACATAAAACACACACAAATACACACACACACACACACACACACACAAAACACATACACACAAAACATACACACACACACACACACACACACACACACACAGGCCCTATCCCTACTGTAGTGCTGTGGCCACTGTTAGACTCAAGATGAACAACTGTGGATTGACTTAAAGCACCACACACATTCTTTGGCAATGGAAGACTCGTAAATCTGTAAACAGGCATGTAAAAGCTTGTTAGGAATGCATTCTTTCCGCTGTTAGTAACGATCAGCAGATAGGAAACCTGACCTAATGGGTGCCAGACATTGGGATGCACAGAGAGAGAGAGAGAGAGAGAGAGAGAGAGAGAGAGAGAGAGAGAGAGAGAGAGAGACAGACAGAGAGAGAGAGACAGAGAGAGAGAGAGAGACAGAGAGAGAGAGAGAGAGAGAGAGAGAGAGAGAGAGAGAGAGAGAGAGAGAGAGAGAGAGAGAGAGAGAGAGAGAGAGAGACTTGACAGTAAACCCCAAGAGGCATGTGATTCTAGACAACAAAGATAGACCCTCTACACAGGCAACTTATATATCACGACGCCATGCCAGCGTTAGTCTTTGATTTGTCTCATCCATCATCTGGTAAACATCTGGACAGATCGTTGACAGCATAGATTATAGAAGGGAAAGTAACGGCCGGATGACTCAAGGCAAGCACGATGCGATATCGTAGCAGAGTGGATTTTTCTAGTCGGCGTTAATTTCTTCCGTCACCGTGTCCAAACGGATCCCTCTGGGCTACGTCATGACATCAAAACAAACACCCCAACGCAAAAACACCCCCACACGATGGGAAATTCTTGCGTTGTAAGAAGTGGTTAGCGCCAACCGCTACAAAAGCACAGAACAATTAATACTGACACCTTCCTTTTCTCGAGTAACTTTCTTTATCCGTTTTTGGTTTTCCAGTTGAGTTGGTACTTACCGTGCAAACAGGCACTACTGTACTAACTCCAGTAATTCTAATTAAGGTCAAAACAACCTTACCAAACGAGTCCATAGGCTCCACTGCCGATAGCCTTGAGGTTCTGGTAGCGATGGGGTACATCCCACACTGCGTTGTTTAGCTCCGTGCGGTAGAACGATCGTTGCCCAAATCCTTGGGCCATGCTCTAGGTGTGACAAAACGATCCTTACTTATTCCTACTACCTCGCCTCTGCCTCGAGAGCTCGCTCCAGCTCAACAAGCAGCGACACAAAACTAAGGACGGTTTTCACAATGCTTCCTCCGCAGCAGTCGTAAGCGCTGATGGGAAAATGGAGGCCCAGTGGTTCAGAGTTAATGAAAGCACTCAGCCCGGGCCACAACGTAACTTCGTTGAGCGAGCAAAGATGTCCGTCCGATCCAGCGAATGTAGATGGCAACGCACGGAAGGAGGGCGACTAGATTCAAGCACACTTCAACACAAGACCAGTCAGTTCTGAGAGCCAGTTTCCGGGTTGGCCAACGTTGTGTGAGTCATGATTCGGCGAACCTCCTCGCTGCTGTGAGCTGACGGCTTCAAGCTTGAAAAGGAAGCTATTTTTGGTGGGGGGCTTGGTGAAGGCCTCCCAAAATACTCGTCTGTGCATTGATCGCCGAAGCTTCAAGCTCAGCGATGTAGGCCACACTCTAGAAGTCCTTGCAGGTCATCAGCACTCTATCAAGCATCTGCTTCAAGAATGCCAGCGCCTTTTCCATACCAGAAAGCTCGGGGCTAGGCAGATTTTGACAACGGAGGCGACCGATTTCGCAGGCACGCGGGTTCTCTACACTAACAACGTGACCACAGCCAGTGGCCTTGATGGGAAAGCCCCATTGCGCGCGTCAGCAAAGGTATTTTCGGCAGCCAATAACTCGAGGGATTTTCCGCCTTGACCAATCACAACAAGT
>JAWQFJ010029840.1:20000-25000 GCA_034096865.1 Theodoxus fluviatilis | reverse complement strand
TACTGATGAGAAAATTACAAGACCTAATCGCCTTTGCATGTGATGAAAAGAGAGAGTAAAAACTCGACAACTAACAGACACACCGAAACGTCTGTCTTGCATAGCAATGCTTTTTTAGTCTACTCATAAAGAGTAAATCAAAGGAGGGAACGAGAATAATTATTTTTAAAGTATACTTTCCTTATTTCAATACCAACATGATGGTCACGCAAGAGCAAAAACGGTACTGTACACAACCACAGTGCCACCTCGCTCACGTGCTCGATTTTAGTCCCGTGGCGTGGGTTCTTTCTTTCGCAGCGCCAACGAGCGGCGTTGAAAGTATTCGTTCACTTTGAAATTATTCGCAGTTCATCGATCAAAACGGCTGTTTCCATGGAAACTGATCCTTTAGTTTGCTTTGCTGGAGCCGAAGTACACAAACACGAAATCTGTGGCCTCCGAATCACTCATGTGCATGGTGCAAACTTCACCCAACTTGTTGACACTTCGATGTAAACAATAAGGGGGATAACTCCACTAAAAACCCGAATAAAACTTAAAACCCAGTAACATTTTTTCTAGTCTACGCAAGGAAAGAAACATTGAAGTAAACTTGTTGTACTTACCAGGGATGTCAAGAAGGAATTCTGTGAGAATATGAGGAGTAAAATCTTCCAATGCTTGGCAAAATTCTCGAAAAGCCGCGAGGCCTTTGCGGGACAATACGTCCAAAAAAGTTTCCACTCGTCTGCTGGGGTCAGCGACTACCATAATTTCCTTCTCTTCCGCCGTTGAGAAGACACCTCTTCTCATTAAACGAGGGAGGATTCTGTTAACATCTAAATCTCGCAGTAACATAGTTCTGTGTTGACTGAGTAAGCGGGCAACTACACCTTTGCCCGCCATCTTGTCTACCTGTGAGCGTTATTTATAGACGCAATCACCTGCCCTCTTATGAAAACTTTAAAAGTCACATTTTAAATGAATTATCTTAATCAAGATTTTAAATAATATTTGCATTATTTACATGCATTTTATTCTAATATATGCCATTCATTGATAACGGAAACGAAAATTTTGATTTGTTCATGTTAGAAGCGGTTCTCTTGCCAGACACGCGGATCTTCCGGCTGAGATCTCGGCAGTTTGTTTCCGACATCGTTGGATTAGCTCGTGTGCTCATCGAATTGTTGTGGTTTTTAATGCAATCTTTTGCTTTTGTCTGGTAAGGAAGATATATTCATTCTTGCCAGAACAATGGCAGAACGCTTCGACAGCGATGGTAAGTCGAAAACGTCCAAACAGTTTTCTCTATTTCGTATGACTGATATGATTATGACATGATTGATAGGTTGTTGATCACTCACACTTTTTACCAACATCGTCATATCCTCTTTGCACAGACAATACTGTGAACATTTAACATTAATGAATCATTGCCTTCCCTTTCTCATCGATAAACTTCAGTTTTGATGGCACAGCAATGTAACACTGCCAACCAACTCCGCCCTGAGTCGTGTATCGGACCGTGCTCGGTCGTGGGTGATGGCTACGGCTACTTCGTTAGAACTATGTAGTTGTAGTTGTTGTTGTTGTTGTTGTTAGAATGAAATTAGATTTCGTCGCATTGATTTATGAAGAAATGTTGAACTGCTTGGAAGAAGATTATGATATAAATCTTTTTCTATTTTTACCCTTGGGGAGTTCTAGTAATTATATTTATAGGGAAGCTGGAAATAAGGTTTCGTTGGTACTGAAATTAATTCGTGCAAGACAGAGTTAGGTTCGACCGTGTGCTTAATAGACGTGATACATGTGGAAGAGAAGTAATACACAACTTCCATATATACTGATTCGGTTTTGGAAACAATGCTTGCATTTGCATTCTTTTAATGTGTTGTACCATATTATAATTTATTTGGGAACTACTTGCTGAAGGTGCAGTGGAGACATTCTTATTCTCAAAATAATGCAATTTCAGTATCCATCTATCCGTCCGTCCATCCATGCATTCTATCCATCACATGTGTAGCATCAACACAAATCTTGCATTCAAAAACCTGCTGCATGCTGGCTTCTATAACTTGTAACTTACTTAATTCACTTTCTTAGTTACAAATGGAATGATTGGACAAAAAAAGCCAAGCATAATAATTTTGTAACAGTGGCTGTGTGTTGCACGATGCACTACTATGCATGTGATAAGGCACATGTGATAAGGCACTTGTGATAAGGCACATGTGATAAGGCACATGTGATAAGGCACATGCAGCTGAGCCACTCTCACTTTTTATCGCCAACGCCCCAAGATGTACAGCATTGATCACTTCCAAGCAATGACCAATAAGACAATTAGGCCGTGCACACAAACATTTGTTTGTTTCTGGTCACCTTTCCATCCCATAATTTTGCTGTGCCCTACTTCTTCTTTTTTATGCCGGAAAACCCACACACACACTCTCACACACACACACACACACACTCACACACACACACACATGCACACACATGCGCACACACACACACACTCACACACACACACTCACACACACCCACACACACACACTCACAAACACTCACACACACACACACACACACACACACACACACACACACACTCACAAACACAATCACACACTCATGCTCACTTACAATCCCACACATGCACATGCTTGTGCACTCCAACTGCAACACACACCATGCATACATGTACTCAGTAACACACATTTACAAACACAAGCACACTGCAACAAACACAGACACACACATATGCATGTACTCAGCAACACACATAATTTACAAACACAAGCACACTGCAACACATACACACATACACATGCATGCACTCTGCAACACACACACATATGCACATGTGCATGCTAGACCTGTGACTATGCTTGTGACCACAGTGCCACATGTCTGTGTGCTCGCAGGAGGCTTGGGCTTCAACAGCGGATCTGGGGAGGAGAACTCAGGAGATGAGGGCAGCCGAGTGTCTGGGTCGGCGCCAGGATCTCCAGCCAGCGGTCGCAGCGGATCTGGCTCTGGTTCTCCTGGAAGTGGTCAGTTCTTGTCACTGATGTGACCCTTGTCATTCTCTTTGTTGGTTTCACCAACTAAGACCAGATCTGCATCAGTGATGGCTGTGTTACGAAGATGTTGCCAGAGAGACTGTCTTGCAGATCTTTACAGACACATGAGGTACTGTTCCGGTCTGTGAGAATGTTGGAGAGAGCTGATCTAACAGTCTCCCAGGATTGCGAGACGGCAAGCAACTATTCTGGGTTAGCCTTCCACTGATGGGCCCCACTAGTGGACTTGTCCGAGGAGAGGGGTGCAGATCCCGCTCCACTGGCGGGCCTCCGCATCTGATTGGCTGCGTTTTTACATAGGCGTTTATCCTCGAAACAGGGTGGAATCGCTTTGATGACTGCTGCAGATATGATATTCATCATAACCCAATTCAGCTGAAAACACATTGTATAAACCAGTTGGTCAATTATTCACACTTTATTGTCATTCTGTGGGCAGAATAACCATCCAAGATTGCGTATGTGAGCTAGAGAGCGTGTAATAATTTGGTTGTCATTCTATGTGAGAGTCACTGTGAATAAAACAACCAACATCGCACCCCTCTCCTTGGTAGAGTCCACTAATTTTGCCCGTCAGTGAAAGGCGAACCCTATTCCTATTATTATCACTATGGGACACCATGCAGTTTGCTGTTTACCTTCAATGTCTTTCACTTCTTTTTTTGGGGGGTGATCAAAAAGAAAGTTTAGGGTTGGCAGGACAAAAATAGGCTCAGTTGGGTTACTGTAACCACAGCTATTTCCTTATGGGGCCTAACAGTTTGCACACTGTGCCTGTCAATGTGGGTTCCACCTCTACTGGTGAAAGAGTCTCATTGTAAGGCCAAAGGAAAAAATAATTCTGGTTACTGTTACGAAACGCATATTTCCCATTTGCTCCTGGTTGTGGTTATATCATATAGTGGGTTGGGAATTAACTGCCAAGCCATAGTGTAGTTTGACATTGCTGCCAAGCCAGTGTTGATGTTGGGATTTATATGGTGAATGGAGTTTTGGAAGGGAAATCGAACAGTGAACCTTGTTTTCCTTCCAATGGAGAAACGAACTTAGTAGAACGTTTGGGAGGATATTATATTCATCTCGGTTCACACCCTGCCATTGACCAATCTGCAGTGAACTTTTTAGGGAACGGACTAATGAGACAGCTCAGTTATTGTTCAATGGGAAAGCGGATGGCTATGTGAACAGTTGATTGGTTGTTTGGTATGAGATCGTGAATCAAGACATCCTCTAACGCTGTGATTGGTCAAGGACAACAGGTAGACTTTTGCTGTCGTATTTAAGCCCGTGTTCTGGAATGACACGCGTGCCCGTTGCAGAATTTTCACAGAGACAGCCACGTGTGGACGGCGCCCTGTCTTAGAAAGAGTTCATGTGATGAACTGTCTGTGAAAGCTGATGAAGTTTCGTCCGCTGACGAAATGTGCCCCGTAAGCTATGTCAAGTGGCTGTGGGTAGACAGAAAGCTCAATGGAGGACTGCCCTCACTTCTGACTGCAGGGAGAGACAACGCATAAGGTATTACGAGTTCTCGTTTTTGCCACGTTTTCCTCTCCTGAGTGAACTACCTCCTGACCACCCTGCATGGAGAAATTGTCTTTAGAAATTATCCAACTCCTGAGAAGCCACCTGCGAGAAAACTCTAGACATCTCTCGCCTCGCTCCCCTCCTCGTCGCCGTCTCAAGTTGCCTTGCCTGCCGTTCTGCCCGCTACGGGAAGGATTCGCCGTCTGCTAGCCTGCCTGTCATCTGCCGTCTGCTAGCCTGCCTGACGTCTGACCACGCGTTGATGCAAGAGCCCTCCATCTCCTGGACCCAGTACAAGTCAAGACCTCAACCTCCACTACAAGAATCGAGAAATAACGGCTGCCTCCTCCCCTAATGCGAGGAAAACTCATGTTTCGTCGTGTTTGTGAAGTGCGTCCA
>JAWQFJ010029840.1:0-15000 GCA_034096865.1 Theodoxus fluviatilis | reverse complement strand
GCAGTCCAGCTCACAGCGGTAGTCCAGCTCACAGCGGCAGTCCAGCTCACAGCGGCAGTCCAGCTCATAGCGGTAGTCCAGCTCACAGCGGCAGTGGCAGTCCTGATTCCCCTATGGGCTCTGCCAGTCCAGG
Source organism: Theodoxus fluviatilis (assembly GCA_034096865.1). NCBI lineage: Eukaryota > Metazoa > Mollusca > Gastropoda > Cycloneritida > Neritidae > Theodoxus > Theodoxus fluviatilis. The sequence goes on along the minus strand of JAWQFJ010029840.1, from coordinate 14,867 downwards.
TATGGCTGTCCTTAATTTTGGAGCTGATTTTTGACTGGAGGATCTTGGCCATACACCCACATTTTTTGTTTCCAGTCACCTGACTGACCCTTATTTTTGTTGCCGACCTTACTTTTTTGTTCTTTTCTTTTCTTCTGGGTAGACCACACGCACGCACGCACACACACGCACACACTCGCATAACACACATACACACACACACACACACACACACTCGCCCACACACACATACACACTATTAGTGCACATCACAAAATTTGTAGAACATTTGCAAGAATCTATCACCACTTTAATTACATTTTACTTGAGTGCAACATCTTTTTCCTAGTGAAGCAAACATTGGGTTTTGCGAATACAAAACGTTGTTTTTACATACATGTCTATAAAACATGAACCCTTTCTTTGAACTGGGGTGGTGGTGGTGTGTGTGTGTGTGTGTGACAGAAACAGCTTTTTATTTTTGGTGGTTGTTGAAGAATTGTCATATTTCGAGGGGGGGGGGTCCTACATACCTACCCTTTCTTTCTTTTTTATGTCACCGGAATCAAACCTTCCCAGTAGCATCTCTGGGTGCTCAGAGCTGCCTTGGGCTGACCTCCTGGAGCCTGCTCTGTATCCCAGCAGCCAGGGGTTCCAGCTGTTGGGGGAGGGGGGGGGGGGGGGGGGGCATTGATCTACACTGGCTGAATGTTGCACTCCATAAGGGTGGGTAGGTTTGAATGTTTACAAGCAGTAGGATGGGTATCTCAGGTCGGTGACACAGGTGTATGTAACTGCTGAGAAGCATGGGTCTTAGAGAGCTGCTGAATGCAAGTCTGTTACCACACCAAGATGATTAGCCGTATGTATCCACAGTTACACGCATGCACACCAGTGTTTCACATAATGCACAGTTGTGTGTCCCTGATGGATATAATGGCTTGGAAAATTATGTACTGTGCTCTGCAGGTGGGGATAAGGGGGGGGGGGGGGGGGGGGGGGGGGTGTCTAGGTGTGCAATAAATTTATGCAACTTGATGCTTGAATTTCAATGCTACAACATGATTTATCGGTCGTGCCCTCTTGAAGACCCATGGGAAAACCCTTTGTGTTTTACTGCAAAGGAGTGCAAAACCCTCTGTGAAACGAGTTGTGTGAAACATTGACCTACAACTGCAAGTAAATAGATACCTGTAGGAAGAGAAGTGGCCTGCCTAAATGCAGTTCAGTCTAATCCTCTGACGGTGCTGTAGAATGGATATCATTTACCTGCAGTCAAATGGATATGCTGCAAAGTGATGCTTGTAGGGTCAGTGGACATTTTGCCAGTTGCCTTCATGGTTACACAAGTGCTTTTCCTGTGTGCACACAGGCAGCCCCGCTGGCAGTGGAAGCGAAGCAGGAAGTCACAGAAGTCACAGCGGCTCTCCTGGAAGTCACAGAAGTCGCAGTGGCACTCCTGGAAGTCACAGAAGTCGCAGTGGCACTCCTAGAAGTCACAGAAGTGGTAGCGGCTCTCCCGGAAGTCGTCGCAGCGGTAGTGGCTCACCAGTCAGCCAGCGAAGTCGCAGTGGTTCCCCAGGTAGCCAGAAAAGTCGAAGTCGCAGTGGTTCACCCCGAAGTCACCACAGTGGGAGCGGATCGCCTGGCAGCCACAGAAGTCGCAGTGGCACACCAGGAGGTCGGCAAGGCGGCAGTGCTGCTGGCAGCCCTGCCAGGAGTGGAAGTGGCAGTCCTAGAGGCAGTCGTGGAAGTCGAAGTCGCAGCGGGACTCCAAAAGGTCGCAGTGGCAGCGAGGCTGGAAGTCGGCAGGGAAGTCCTCCTAGGAGTGGAACTCCCAGAAGCCCTCACACTGGCAGTGAAGCAGGAAGCCCCAGAAGTCGGAAGTCCGGGAGCAGAAGTCCCCCAGGAAGTGGTGCCGGCAGTGGCAGTGAGGCTGGGAGCCCTGTGGCTCGCAAGAAGCGGAAGGCCCTGCTGTCAGAGAGCGGTGAGTGGCCCCTCAGCGCCAGCTGGTCAGTGATGATGCTGATGATGACTGACAATGACCATGACAGTGATGATGCTGATGATTATGACAGTAATGAGGACCATGTCATTGATGATGGTGATGACCATGATGATGATGGTGATGACCATGATGATGATGGTGATGACAATGATGATGGTGATGACCATGACAGTGATGATGGTGATGACAGTGATGATGGTGATGACCATGACAGTGATGATGGTGATGACAGTGATGATGGCGATGACAATGATAATGGTGATGACCATGACAATGATGATGACCATGACAATGATGATGACCATGACAGTGATGATGATGATGACAGTGATGATGGTGATGACAATGATAATGGTGATGACCATGACAATGATGATGACCATGACAGTGATTTTGGCGATGACCATGACAGTGATGATTGTGATGATGGTGATGACAGTGATGATGGTGATGACCATGACAGTGATGATTGTGATGACCATGACAGTGATGATGGTGATGACCATGACAGTGATGTTGGTGATGACCATGACAGTGATGTTGGTGATGACCATGACAGTGATGATTGTGATGACCATGACAGTGATGATGGTGATGACAGTGATGATGGTGATGACCATGACAGTGGTGATGACAGTGATGATGGTGATGACCATAACAGTGATGATGGTGATGACAGTGATGATGGCGATGACAGTGGTGATGGTGATGACCATGACAATGATGATGACCATGACTGATGTTGGTGATGACCATGACAGTGATGATGGTGATGACCATGACAGTGATGATGACCATGACAGTGATGATGGTGATGACAGTGATGACGGTGATGATGGTGATGACCATGACAGTGATGATGACCATGACAGTGATGATGGTGATGACAGTGATGATGGTGATGACAGTGATGCTTGTGATGACCATGACAGTGATGCTTGTGATGACCATGACAGTGATGATAGTGATGACCATGACAGTGATGATGGTGATGACCATGACAGTGATGATGGTGATGACAGTGATGATGGTGATGACAGTGATGATGGTGATGACAGTGCTGATGGTGATGACCATGACAGTGATGATAGTGATGACAGTGATGATGGTGATGACCATGACAGTGATGCTTGTGATGACCATGACAGCGATGATGGTGATGACCATGACAGTGATGATGGTGATGACAGTGATGATGGTGATGACAGTGATGATGGTGATGACAGTGATGATGGTGATGACAGTGATGATGGTGATGACCATGACAGTGATGATAGTGATGACAGTGATGATGGTGATGACCATGACAGTGATGCTTGTGATGACCATGACAGTGATGATGGTGATGACAGTGATGACGGTGATGACAGTGATGATGACCATGACAGTGATGATGGTGATGACCATGACAGTGATGCTTGTGATGACCATGACAGTGATGATGGTGATGACCATGACAGTGATGATGGTGATGGCAGTGATGACAGTGATGATGGTGATGATGGTGATGACAGTGATGGTGGTGATGACAGTGATGGTGGTGATGACAGTGATGACAGTGGTGATGGTGATGACAGTGATGATGGTGATGACAGTGATGATGGTGATGACAGTGATGATGGTGATGACAGTGATGATGGTGATGACAGTGATGATGGTGATGACCATGACAGTGATGATTGTGATGACCATGACAGTGATGATGGTGATGACCATGACAGTGATGATGGTGATGACCATGACAGTGATGATGGTGATGACCATGACAGTGATGATAGTGATGACTATGACAGTGATGATGGTGATGACAGTGATGACGGTGATGACGGTGATGACAGTGATGATGGTGATGACGGTGATGATGGTGATGACCATGACAGTGATGATTGTGATGACCATGACAGTGATGATGGTGATGACCATGACAGTGATGATGGTGATGACCATGACAGTGATGTTGGTGATGACCATGACAGTGATGATTGTGATGACCATGACAGTGATGATGGTGATGACAGTGATGATGGTGATGACCATGACAGTGGTGATGACAGTGATGATGGTGATGACCATAACAGTGATGATGGTGATGACAGTGATGATGGCGATGACAGTGGTGATGGTGATGACCATGACAATGATGATGACCATGACTGATGTTGGTGATGACCATGACAGTGATGATGGTGATGACCATGACAGTGATGATGACCATGACAGTGATGATGGTGATGACAGTGATGACGGTGATGATGGTGATGACCATGACAGTGATGATGACCATGACAGTGATGATGGTGATGACAGTGATGATGGTGATGACAGTGATGCTTGTGATGACCATGACAGTGATGCTTGTGATGACCATGACAGTGATGATAGTGATGACCATGACAGTGATGATGGTGATGACCATGACAGTGATGATGGTGATGACCATGACAGTGATGATGGTGATGACAGTGATGATGGTGATGACCATGACAGTGATGATAGTGATGATGGTGATGACCATGACAGTGATGCTTGTGATGACCATGACAGTGATGATGGTGATGACCGTGACAGTGATGATGGTGATGACAGTGATGACAGTGATGACAGTGATGATGGTGATGACAGTGATGATGGTGATGACAGTGATGATGGTGATGACCATGACAGTGATGATAGTGATGACAGTGATGATGGTGATGACCATGACAGTGATGCTTGTGATGACCATGACAGTGATGATGGTGATGACGGTGATGACAGTGATGATGACCATGACAGTGATGATGGTGATGACCATGACAGTGATGCTTGTGATGACCATGACAGTGATGATGGTGATGACCATGACAGTGATGATGGTGATGACAGTGATGACAGTGATGATGGTGATGATGGTGATGACAGTGATGATGGTGATGACAGTGATGGTGGTGATGACAGTGATGACAGTGGTGATGGTGATGACAGTGATGATGGTGATGACAGTGATGATGGTGATGACAGTGATGATGGTGATGACAGTGATGATGGTGATGACAGTGATGATGGTGATGACAGTGATGATGGTGATGACCATGACAGTGATGATTGTGATGACCATGACAGTGATGATGGTGATGACCATGACAGTGATGATAGTGATGACCATGACAGTGATGATAGTGATGACTATGACAGTGATGATGGTGATGACGGTGATGACAGTGATGACGGTGATGATGGTGATGACAGTGATGATGGTGATGACAGTGATGATGGTGATGACAGTGATGGTGGTGATGACAGTGATGGTGGTGATGACAGTGATGGTGGTGATGACAGTGATGATGGTGATGACCATGACAGTATGATGGTGATGACAGTGATGATGGTGATGACCATGACAGTGATGGTGGTGATGACAGTGATGATGGTGATGACAGTGATGATGGTGATGACAGTGATGATGGTGATGACAGTGATGATGGTGAAGTGTTACGGCCTAAAGAAAGAAATAGTTGTGGTTACAGTAATGTGGGGAAAAAGCTCCATAGGTAAGCCTGAACTTCTTTTTTTTTGTATTAGAACTAGAAGAGGTCAGATTGAACATATATTACAATTTCTCTTTTGCATTAAAAAAACTGGTTTAATATACTGAAATAGTGGATTCTCTGAGTGTTAATAGGGCAGGGAAGATGGGACAGCACACAATGCATTCATTACCAATGATATTTTCCTCTGTTTTATTTTCTTTCCTTTTTCTTTTCTTCTTTTTTTTCACTGTCAGGAAACAAGTTTAGGGTCATCAGAAAATGATAGGGTTGATGGGGTTACCATGACCACAACTTGTGGTTAAGTGCTTCCTTGCTTCACTGGTGCATCTGTCGTCTTTCAGGCGGCAGTGGGAGTGAAGATGAGATTGACAAGGCAGCCAAGAGGAAAAAGACGCTCATCGCCAGCGATGACGACGATGCCGGCAGCGCCAAAGGCGATGGGTCAGACAAGGAAGGTAGCCGTCCTTTCTTGAAGGCTGAAGGCGCCGAATGTCTGATCTGCAGGCATGGCTGAGGAGTGACTACTGTGCAGAACTCTCTGACACTGGAGATACTAGTCCACTGTAGTCCTTGCAGTCTTGAGTGATTTGGCACTGTAGCAGTGACTGAAATAATGTGCCTTGTTACTGTCTTTTATCCTTGTGCTCCTCCTCCTTCTGCTCCTCTTCCTTGTCCTCCTCCTCCGTGTCTTCCTCCTCCTTGCCCTTCCCCTCCTTGTGCTCCTCCTCCTTCTGCTCCTCCTTGTGCTCCTCCTCCTTATCCTCCTCCTCCTTGTCCTCCTCCTCCTTGTGCTCCTCCTCCTTGTGCTCCTCCTCCCTGTCCTCCTCCTCCTTGTCCTCCTCCTCCCTGTCCTCCTCCTTCTTGTCCTCCTCCTCCCTGTCCTCCTCCTTGTGCTCCTCCTCCTTGTCCTCCTCCTCCTTGTCTTCCTCCTCCTTGTCCTCCTCCTCCCTGTCCTCCTCCTCCCTGTCCTCCTCCTTCTTGTCCTCCTCCTCCTTGTGCTCCTTTCTTGTGCTCCTCCACCTTGTCCTCCTCCTCCTTGTGCTCCTCCTCCTTGTGCTCCTCCTCCCTGTCCTCCTCCTCCTTGTCATCCTCCTCCTTGTCCTCCTCCTCCTTGTCCTCCTCCTCCCTGTCCTCCTCCTTCTTGTCCTCCTCCTCCTTGTCCTCCTCCTCCCTGTCCTCCTCCTCCCTGTCCTCCTCCTTCTTGTCCTCCTCCTCCTTGTGCTCCTTTCTTGTGCTCCTCCACCTTGTCCTCCTCCTCCTTGTCTTCCTCCTCCCTGTCCTCCTCCTCCTTGTCCACCACCATCACCTCCACCTCCTCCTCCTCCACCTCCTCCTCCTCCTCCTCCTCTTCCTCCTTCACCTCCTCCTCCTCCTCCTCCTCCTCCTTCTCCTCCTCCTCCTCCTCCTCCTCCTCCTCCTCCTCCTCCTCCTCCTCCTCCACCTCCTTCTCTTTCTCCTCCTCCTCCTCCTCCTCCTCCTCCTCCTCCTCCTCCTCCTCCTTCTCTTTCTCCTCCTTCTCCTCCTCCTCCTCCTCCTCCTCCTCCTCCTCCTCCTCCTCCTCCTCCTCCTCCTCCTTCTCTTTCTCCTCCTCTTTCTCTTCCTCCTCCTCCTTTTCCTCCTCCTTCTCCTCCTCCTCCTCCTCCTCCTCCTTCATTCCCATGAAACGATTTGACTATTTGATTCATTCTGTATCATGAGCTCCATTTGACGTTTCTGGTGTGATTCTCCCACAGCCACCTTGGGCGACCTGTTTGGAGATGCAGACGACATCAGCTCTGACGAGAACGAGAACAAAGAGAAGGATGACCTCCCTGACATTGATGGGGAAGGAGAACCCAGACAGGTGATGCACTTATCCTCTCACCCTCACATTTCATTTTCCCCTGGGTGGGTTGAGGGTGAGATTTGACCCACCATATCTGTCTATGCTTTTCGTGAGCCGGGAATGCCTGGGGAGACTGCCAGGCCTCTCCTACACAGGCTGATGGGCCACAAAGCTCCATGCATCCATGCCTTCTGTTTTATTCCTAGTCATCTTCGTGTTTTCCTTTATATCTTCATGCCTGCCCAACTCCATACTGCCTTCTTCCTTCCTTCCTTCCTCCCTCCCTCCCTCCCTCCCTCCCTCCCTCCCTCCCTCCCTCCCTCCCTCCCTCCCTCCCTTCCTTCCTTCCTCCCTTCCTTCCTTCCTTCCTTCCTTCCTTCCTTCCATTCTCCCTTCCTTCCTTCCTCCCTCCCTTCCTTCCTCCCTCCCTTCCTTCCTCCTTCCTCCCTCCCTTCCTTCCTTCCTTCCTTCCTTCCCTCCTTCCATCCTTCCTTCCTTCCTCCCTTCCTTCCTCCCTCCCTTCCTTCCTCCCCTCCCTCCCTCCCTTCCTTCCTTCCTCCCTCCCTCCCTCCCTCCCTTTCCTTCCTTCCTTCCTTCCTCCCTCCCTTCCTGTCTCTCTGCCTTCCTTCCTACCTCCCTTCCTTTCTTCCATCCTTCCGTCCATCATCCCTCCCATTCTTCCATCATTCCTCCCTCCCTCCCTTCTTTTCTGTCTTCCTCCTTCCTTCCTTCCTTTCTTTCTTCCATCCTTCCTCCCTTTCTTTCTACCATCCTCCCTCTTTCTTCTTCCTTCCATTCACTCTACCTTTCTTCCACCCTTCCTTCCACCCTCCCTCCCATTCTTCCATCATTCCTCCCTCCCTCCTTTTCTGTCTTCCTCCTTCCTTCCATCCTCCCTTCCTTTCTTCCATCCTTCCTTCCTTCTTTCCTCCTTCCTTCCTACCTTCCTTTCTTCCTTTCTTCCATTTTTCCTCCCTTTCTTTCTTCCATCCTCCCTCTTTCTTCTTCCTTCCATTCACTCTACCTTTCTTCCACCCTTCCTTCCACCCTCCCCGTCTTGCGTTTTCGCCTTCCGGATGGGACTTCGATCTACTCCGCAGAGCTTAGTGCACTTGAGGCCGCTCTTGGTGTAGTCCAGAGCAAGAGACTGCCACGAGCCCTTGTTGTCTCTGACTCGCTTTCGGCCTTACAGGCTCTGCGGGGTAGGGAGATTTCCCATCCTTATCTGTTTGGTATATTTGTTCATCTGTGTCGACTACAGTGTGGGGGTACTGAGGTCGTCTTCTGCTGGGTCCCTAGCCATATGGGCATCCCGGGGAACGAGAGAGCAGATCAGGCTGCCAAGTCTGCTCTCTCCCTTCCTGTGTCCCCGGGCAGGGTCCCGGCGGGCGACCTGGTACCCCGTATTAATAAATATATTTCTAACCTGTGTCAGGCCGACTGGGACGGCAGGGCACGTAACAAACTTCATGAAGTATCTTCCGTGTGGGGTGAGCGACTCTCCCCCACATTGCTCACGAGAAGAGAGGAAGTTGTGCTCTGCCGTTCTCGGATCGGCCATTCTGTTTTGACCCACTCCTATTTGTTGCGATCGGAGCCTCCACCGGAGTGCCGCAACTGCCAGTGCAGGCTTACCATGCGGCACGTTCTGGTGGAGTGCCCTCGACTTGCTCATCTACGGAGTGGGTCGAGCAGTCTGTCTGACATTTTTAAAGATCCTCTTGCTGTGATAAAATTTTTGATAGATTCTGAGTATTATTCTCGTATATGAGTTGTACTATATCTTAATTGTTTTCGATATTTCCCTAATTACCTCTTCTGTGGTAATCTTTTAATTGCACATTTTTATTCAGTGAAAGTTAGTTGTGGCCTTGAATGACCTTAAAACCTGATGAGCCCTTGGGCTCCATCCACCTATCCCTCAATGCATTGTCGGTGTCAAGGACATCGAGATATGACATTTTGCCCTTTTGTTATTATGCTTATTCGTGTTTGAAGGCTATGCACTGCCTTTGCTGGCTGTTGGGCTGTGGGACTAGATTTTATGGATTTTATATCACTAGTTTAGTGAATTGTACTTTAGCCGCTGTCGCGGAGAGTTATATCAAAGACCCTCTACAATAAGATGGTTCATCCGGCACTCGGCCTATATAAAACATGATGACGGAGACCGAGACGCCCCAAGCGGAAACCGTGACGCTCGAGTCAAGGAAGACAATCCATCAAGAAATTCCCCCTACAAGAACCATTCAAAAACAGCAACCGCAAGAATCGTCGTCAGTCTTACGTCACTTTTTACTCGGTCCATTCAGATTTTTTTACTCACATGCGAAGCAAAAGTGAGTCTATGTACTGAGCCGTGTCGTCCGGGCGTCCGTCCGTCCGTCCATCCGTCCGGGCGGGCGTCCGTCCGTCCGTAAAAAACTTAAACGTTGGATTTTTCTCGGAGACTATTAAGTCTATCAACACCAAATGTGGCATGATGGTGTATGATGACAAGGCCTCAAAAAATATACATAGTGACTTGACCTTGCTTCAAGGTCAAGGTCACAGGAGCCATAAATGTGGTCTCAAAAACAGTCATTTTTCACATTTTCCCAATTTTCTCCCACGTTATTGAGAATGGCGACCTCAGCTACAAGTGATATATAGGTCAAAGCAAGCCCTATCTATTGATACCAGTTTGGTTGACCTTGCTTCAAGGTCAAGGTCACAGGAGCTCTTCAAAGTTGGATTGTATACATATTTTGAAGTGACCTTGACCCTGAACTATGGAAGATAACTGTTTCAAACTTAATAATTATGTGGGGCACATGTTATACTTTCATCATGAGACACATTTGTTTACATATCATCAAGGTCAAGGTCACTTTGACCCTTATGAAATGTGACCAAAATGGGGTAGTGAACCACTAAAAGTGACTATATCTCATGGTAGAAAGTGCCAATAAGCACCATTGTGCTTCCTATGTCTTGAATTAACAGCTTTGTGTTGCATGACCTTGGATGACCTTGACCTTGGGTCAAGGTCACATGTATTTTGGTAGGAAAAATGTGTAAAGCATTTCTTTGTGTATGATGTCATTGGTAGGTTTAGTTGTTTGACCTTGACCTTGAAGGTCACCTGAAGGTCAAGGTCATATAAAGGTCAAGGTCAAGCATGTGAGTCGTATGGGCTTTGCCCTTCTTGTTACCTGCTAATCACGGCTACCGCTTGGTGGCGCGCGTGATCCTAATTTCGCCGGAAGTGACCGGATGAACCATCTTATTGTAGAGGGTCTTTGGTTATATTACCATGGTGGAAGTGTTTTTAACGTTGTGGCCTTATATAGCCTACAAGGCTGATAGGCCCTTAAACTCCATCCATCCATTCTTCCATCATTCCTCCCTCCCTCCTTTTCTGTCTTCCTCCTTCCTTCCATCCTTCCTTCCATCCTCCCTCCTTTCTTCCATCCTTCCTTCCTTCCTTCCTCCTTCCTTCCTCCTTCCTTTCTTCCCTTCTTCCTCCTTGACTTGCTTTTACTCTAACCATCTCTACTAATTTTGTGGTCAATGGCCTTGCATAGCCTACAAAGGCTGATGGGCCATACAACTTCAGTTGGTCAGTCAGTGGCATCACTTAGTGGTCATTGCAGGTGCCAGTGATAGAGGATGGTCAGTCAGTGACATCACTGAGTGGTCATTGCCGGTGCCAGTGATAGAGGATGGTCAGTCAGTGACATCACTGAGTGGTCATTGCAGGTGCCAGTGATAGAGGATGGTCAGTCAGTGACATCACTGAGTGGTCATTGCAGGTGCCAGTGATAGAGGATAGTCAGTCAGTGACATCACTGAGTGGTCATTGCAGGTGCCAGTGATAGAGGATAGTCAGTCAGTGACATCACGGAGTGGTCATTGCAGGTGCCAGTGATAGAGGATAGTCAGTCAGTGACATCACTGAGTGGTCATTGCAGGTGCCAGTGATAGAGGATAGTCAGTCAGTGACATCACTGAGTGGTCATTGCAGGTGCCAGTGATAGAGGATAGTCAGTCAGTGACATCACGGAGTGGTCATTGCAGGTGCCAGTGATAGAGGATAGTCAGTCAGTGACATCACTGAGTGGTCATTGCAGGTGCCAGTGATAGAGGATGGTCAGTCAGTGACATCACTGAGTGGTCATTGCCAGTGCCAGTGACAGAGGATGGTCAGTCAGTGACATCACTGAGTGGTCATTGCAGGTGCCAGTGATAGAGGATAGTCAGTCAGTGACATCACTGAGTGGTCATTGCAGGTGCCAGTGATAGAGGATAGTCAGTCAGTGACATCACGGAGTGGTCATTGCAGGTGCCAGTGATAGAGGATAGTCAGTCAGTGACATCACTGAGTGGTCATTGCAGGTGCCAGTGATAGAGGATAGTCAGTCAGTGACATCACGGAGTGGTCATTGCAGGTGCCAGTGATAGAGGACGGGGAGGAGCATCCAGCAGAGGAGGAGGAGCCGGAGCCTGTGGAGACGCGGATTGAGGTGGAGATTCCACGCATCACCACCAACCTGGGCAGCATGGTCCACCTGGTCAAGCTGCCCAACTTCCTCTCTGTGGAGACGCGGTCAGTCTTTGCTGGGGGGAGGGAGGCGCGGTCAGTCTTTGCTGGGGGGAGGGAGATGCGGTCAGTCTTTGCTGGGGGGAGGGAGACGCGGTCAGTCTTTGCTGGGGGGAGGGAGACGCGGTCAGTCTTTGCTGGGGGGAGGGAGACGCAGTCAGTCTTTGCTGGGGGGAGGGAGACGCAGGCAGTCTTTGCTGGGGGGAGGGAGACGCGGTCAGTCTTTGCTGGGGGGAGGGAGACGCGGTCAGTCTTTGCTGGGGGGAGGGAGACGCAGGCAGTCTTTGCTGGGGGGAGGGAGGCGCAGGCAGTCCTTGCTGGGGGGAGGGAGATGCAGTCAGTCCTTTCTGGGGGGAGGGAAACTGTCGAAAAACAGAATCTGGCCTGAACTTTTTCTTTTTTCTGTCTTTTTACTTTATTTGTTTTCTTTTTTCTTTTCTGTTTCTTTATTTTTCTTTTTCTCTTTTTTTCTTTTTCTTGTTTCTTTTTTCTTTGTCATTTTTTCTTTTTCTTCAGTCTTTGTCTTTTTCTTTTTTCTTATTTCTTTTGTCTTTATTTTTTTCAATGTCTTCTTCATTTGTCTTTTATCTTTTTTGTTTTCTTTCTTTTTTCTTTCATTTTCTTTGTCCATTTTCATTTTTCTTTTTCTTTCTTTGTCTTTTTTCTTTAAGTAGAGGCCAGATTGAACAAAAACCATACTTTCTTTCACAGAAAACACTTGTTTAGAATTACACGGTGGATTCCATGAGTGCTCAGAAGGCAGGAAAGATGGGACAGCACGCAATTTGTTATGTACCATCAGTTTCTTTCATTTTTCTTTCTTTCTTTCTTTTTTCCATGGTTGAAAAAAGGTTTTGGGTCAGCAGAAAAAAAATAGGGTTGGATGGGGACTGTAACCACAAGTGTGTTTATTTCCTATGTCCTTGATGCAAGCATGCACCAGTTTGGAGTTGAAACACTCCACGGTGAGTGCTGGCATCTCATTGTGTGTCCCGTCTGTCTGTTACTGTCTTTGCAACCTGGCGCCAGTACACAGCCCATCAAGTGGTCCAGGGACCAGGGGGTAAGGTGTGCAGTTGTTTGAGCCACAACTGTGGTAAATAATAAAAACAACATCTGTACTTTCATACTGTCTACATTTGATGAGGAAGCAATCTCTCCAGGCTGGTGATCAACGGACCAGAAAGGTATTTGGAGAAAGGCCAGGGTTCAGGGTCGCTGTGCCCTGATGACGTCCAGGGTCAGGTTTCCCAGGACTGGGATACACTAGCAGAATCAGTCGAAAATGCAATCCAACTGAGGCCCGTTTCATTTCAAAAGGTGTTCAAACCATTTGCCAGCCCATCCACCCGTGGCGAGTAAGAATGTCATTGGGCTAGATAAAAGTGCAGTAGCTTGTCCAATGGGCAAGTAATTAAAGTTTTAAAAAGACAGGTAAAGTGAAGCACTTTGTTGCTGTTTGAAATCATCACACATGAGCCACATGATCAATCAAGGCCAGTTTTAGCCTGAATCCTATTGCTCCGCCTACTTATTAATATTCATGAAATTTGGCGTCTGTCTGCAGAATTTATTCCAGTGAGACACTTGGAAACAGCATCAAATTGTTCTCTCTCTTGTTTTTCTCTCTTTTTTTCCAGGGTTTTATCAACTTGCCCATTGGGCGAGCAACTTTGCAGTTTTATTTACTTGCCATGGACAAGGAGGCATATGGTTTGAACTTGAAAAGTGCCTCATTTGGAACTGGGATTGCCTTTTGACTGACTTGGTCAGCATATCCTAGTCCTGAGAAACCTGTCTCTGGTAAGGGGTTCAGAAAGGTGTTGCCCCCTGGCTAAAATTAAACTGGAGCATGTTGGCTGAGTGGTTGACACTTGATCTGTAGACTCTTGCAGCAAGTGGGTACAACGTTCGAAACTGCAAGGTTCCCAGAGTTGCATCCTTGAGCAAGATGCTTAGCTAGCATTGCTTCTCCCCACTCAGGAGTAAAACCGGGTACCTGAGAGGGCAATGTTGGCAAATTGTAGTTGTTGATTAAGCAACAACAACAACAACAAAAGTTGTGGTTATGGTAACCCAACCTACCCCATTTTTCCTGGTGACCCTAACAAGAATTTTAATTATGATAAACAACAAACTGCATGCCATTCCATCTTTCCAGCCCTACACCCCCTGTAGATTCAGGGTAAGAATTGACCCACTGCGTCACCCTACGCGATTCGTAAGAGGCGAATAAATAGGGACACCGTGACTTGATTTGCGTTTACTCTATACTGTTCAAGTGATTTTCATGCTTAGTGGCCTTATTTAGCCTACAAAGGCTGATAGGCCGTAAAACACCATCCATCCATCCCTCCCCCTGTAGGTTCGGGGTAAGAATTGACCCACTGCGTCTCCCTACGCGATTCGTAAGAGGCGAATAACTAAGGACACCGTGACTTGATTTGCGTTTATACTGTTCAAGTGATTATCATGCTTAAAAATGTGTTTTCAGCAAAACTTGATTATGTTCAATCTGGCCTCTTTAGTTCAAAAAGTTCAGGCCAACCTGCCGATCCTTTTTTCCCCCCATGTTACTGTAACCACAACTAGTAATTTTGCTTGCCTTAGGTCACCCAATAAACAGGTGTTGTTACTTCAACAGGGCCACACACCAAAAACAGGGTCAGCAGGTCGCTTTAACCCTTTTTTTTTATAAATAGGAGAGGCAAGACTAAACAGAAATCAATATTTCTCTTTTGCTGAAAAAACATTTAAAACTGAAATGGTGGATTCCCTAAGTGCTCATAGGGCGGGAAAGTTGGGACAGAACACAATTATTTGATTACTCATTGTACTGTCAATTTCTTCCTTTCTTTCCTTTTATTGTGGGTGAATGGGGGGGGGGGGGGGGGGGGGGGGGGGGGGGGAGGGGGGGGGGTGGGGGGGGAGGGGGTGGGGGGG
>JAWQFJ010029837.1:35000-38779 GCA_034096865.1 Theodoxus fluviatilis | reverse complement strand
GATAGATAGATAGGTAGGTAGGTAGGTAGATGGGTAGATAGATAAATAGATAGATAGATAGATAGATAGATAGATAGATAGATAGATAGATAGATAGATAGATAGATAGATAGATAGATAGATAGATAGATAGATAGATAGATAGATAGATAGATAGATAGATAGATAGATAGATAGATAGATAGATAGATAGATAGATAGATAGATAGATAGATAGATAGATAGATAGATAGATAGATAGATAGATAGATAGATAGATAGATAGATAGATAGATAGATAGATAGATAGATAGATAGATAGATAGATGATAGATAGATAGATAGATAGATAGATAGATAGATAGATAGATAGATAGATAGATAGATAGATAGATAGATAGATAGATAGATAGATAGATAGATAGATAGATAGATAGATAGATAGATAGATAGATAGATAGATAGATAGATAGATAGATAGATAGATAGATAGATAGATAGATAGATAGATAGATAGATAGATAGATAGATAGATAGATAGATAGATAGATAGATAGATATAGATAGATAGATAGATAGATAGATAGATAGATAGATAGATAGATAGATAGATAGATAGATAGATAGATAGATAGATAGATAGATAGATAGATAGATAGATGATAGATAGATAGATAGATAGATAGATAGATAGATAGATAGATAGATAGATAGATAGATAGATGATAGATAGATAGATAGATAGATAGATAGATAGATAGATAGATAGATAGATAGATAGATAGATAGATAGATAGATAGATAGATAGATAGATAGATAGATAGATAGATAGATAGATAGATAGATAGATAGATAGATAGATAGATAGATAGATAGATAGATAGATAGATAGATAGATAGATAGATAGATAGATAGATAGATAGATAGATAGATAGATAGATAGATAGATAGGCAGACAGACAGACAGACAGACAGACAGATAGATAGAGAGATAGAGAAATAGAGAGATAGAGAGATATAGAGAAAGAGAGGGAGAGATAGGGAGAGAGAGAGAGAGAGAGAGAGAGAAAGAGAGATAGAGAGAGGGGGGGAGAGAGAGACTTAGACTTCGATACTTTATTGTTAGGCCGACGGCCCGTCACAACATTTTACATTCACATCAATTATTGAAAGTTCTTGATTAGGCTGTATTAAGATAAAATGCTTTAATCAGTGAACAACAGTTTTGTCGTACAATTAACGAGGAAAACATTGCAATCATTATCGAATAATTAACGACTTGAATAATAGATGGTGCACTTAGTTCCGTATGATAAATTGTTTTAAATATTATGCATGTATACAATGGCAACTAAGAATCCATAATCTGCTAAATCTCAGAGTACACAATTCTCTTTCTTGACTAGCATGTGGCTCAACATTGTTTTTCTATTGTTCGTCTTGAAGTATTTGACGTCTGTTGAGTGCGTAGTACAAGAACGTGGCGACGTGTTTTATTTAGAGTGAGAGAGAGAGAGAGAGAGAAAGAGAGGGGGAGAGAAAGAGAGGGAAATAGAGAGGGAAAGATGAGAAAGAGAGAGAGACGGAACAAAGAAAGAGAGAGGGAGGGAGGGAGGGAGAGAGAGAGAGAGAGAGAGAGAGAGAGAGAGAGAAGGAGGGAGGGAGGGAGGGGGGAGGGAGGGAGGGAGGGAGGGAGGGAGAGAGAGAGAGAGAGAGAGAGAGAGAGAGAGGGGGAGGGAGGGAGGGAGAGAGAGAGAGAGAGAGAGAGAGAGAGAGAGAGAGAGAGAGAGAGAGAGCTCCTCTTAGACAGATATCTGTTACTGTTTTCCAAAAGTTTCTACACAATCAAAAGAGCGTATTTCGGAAGCTATCTTGAGGTGCCACGACATTTTCAATGAAAACTTTTCTACTGCTAAATATTTCCCCCACCCCACAGCCCCTCTCCATTGGGTCGGGGCTTCAGCAAGTCTCTTGGTCAAATGATCGGATCTTTCCCGTCTTTCCTCGGTGTTTTATTTGTCTATGGATTGGATCCAAACCCGCTGCTTCCGTCCGTCTTTCTCTCTTGCCTGTAGCAGACTCGGTCTCTCACTGGTCATGGGTTTCCCTCCCTGATCACCCCCCTCCCCCCCGTGTTTGTGGCAGCCATTACCCCTTTCCTCTTCCTCACCCCCTCCCCTGTTTACCTCCCCTCTCCCCTTTATCCCTACCTGTCTCCTCCACCTTCTCTATTCCTTCCAATCCCCCAACCCCTTCTCACCTGCCCCCTCCTACCCAGTCACGCTGGCCAGCCACCCCGATTGCAATCACTTGGCGTGCACCCTGTGGTCACGCCTCCGCGCCACCCCGATTGCCATTAGAGCGTCGCCCAGCAGCTACCCGTAATGGGCGCCACTCCACCCCACTTGCCACAAGCAGGCGCGGGGAGCGAGGGAAAGAAAGAAAATGTGATTTTATTTGTTCAGGCCTGATGCTCTTGACAAGCGAGGTAATGCTGGGAAAACTTGAGAGCGGCTCTATACACACACGCACACACACACACGCACGCACACATACACACACACGCACGCGCGCGCGCACAAGCGCACGTTAACAGACACACACATACACAAACACACAATCACACAATCACATCATCACACATATAAATGCACGTTCTCGCTCTAACAAACATACATGCCCATACATATTAACACACATACAGGATATTAAAAAAAACCAATCTCACAAATACTTACCCGCACACATACTTACACGCAAACACACGTACACACGCACGCACACACACATACGCACACACACATACACACATACGCACACACACATACACACACACACACACACACACACACACACACATACACACTCACAAGGAAGTGTGAGCATTCTAAAACGACCAGACACGTACCAGACCGACTGACCGACCGACCGACCGACCGACCGACCGACGGACGGACGGACGGACGGACGGACGGACGGGCGCGCGGGCGGGCGGACGAGCGGGCGGGCGGGACACAGTGGCGGGCCGGCTGTGCGTTTGAAGTGGAAAACACGGAAGGCCTTGGGGCGAAATCGATTTTTGGCCTGCGACCTGCAGACGGCGTAGTGGGGCCGCTCTCGCTCCACATTTCGTGCGTTTCGAAAACGTGCGCTCTTTCACTCATGCGTTGTCGTGTTCATTGATGTAGTGAATCCATTCATATGATTTCCGTCTACATATTCATCGATCTATACAATTCGCCAACTCAATTGCGCGTTCGTTCACTCGTTTGTTTATTTCTTTGATCAGACAATTTCAGATGACACATCACACATTTTTGCGTGACAGTTTCCAAACCAACACACGCAGGAGTGTGACGAAGTGTGAGCGCCGGAATCCATCATTCTCAAGAATAATTCCATTCATCTCTAGCTGATTTACTATCAACATTTCCAATATTGAAACTCATTGTTCTACAACACTGATACGAATCTGAGAATCAAAGTAAATTCCTCACTCGTGCTCTCTTGAATGACAGAACTATGGGATGACGATGTAAAATTAGATGAATTATGTATGTTTTAGATTTGATATCTGACTATTTGTCTTATGTTCGCTGCTATTATTAATCTGCTGCTCACTTCAAGAATATTTACAGGGACACAGAGTACCATAGGATGGGATCTTGCATGATTTGCCATTGAACACGTACAGAAGAGACAATGACTTCTCGACATGCCGCCATGAGCTACTGGAGTTATATATAAAAGGAAAGAAGGAAGGAAGGAAGGAAGGAAGAAAGGAAGGAATGAAATGTT